>BJBW01014213.1:0-21920 GCA_004320125.1 Scolopax mira | reverse complement strand
TTTTCTTTTCTTCTTCTTTTCTTTTCTTTTCTTTTCTTTCTTATTTCTTTTCTTTCTTATTTCTTTCTTTTTTCCTCTCCTCTCCTCTCCTCTCCTCTCCTCTCCTCTCCTCTCCTCTCCTCTCCTCTCCTCTCCCATGTACTCTACCTCTGGAGGCTCCAGTCCCCAGTTTTTGTGATGGTATCTCTGGGGGCTTTGCCTTTCACCAGTGCAGGAGGATCATCGTCAGCTTCAGCAGACTCCTGAAGCAGGGAGGGCTGAAGAGCTGTGTCTCCACACTGCCCAGCCTTCCTGCACTCCACTGGCATGATGTCTGACAGTCTCATCCCTGTGGATTGTGAGGTCTGGGTGCTCAAAGCTCTCAGCACTGACCAGGAGAGCTGCAAGGGCAAGAACTCAATTTGTTGAGCTTGAGAAACCCCAGGATGAGGTGCTGGATGGAGAGTCTGGAGGCTCCTCATTGCTCAGGTCGTTCTGAAGTCAATGGTGAGACACTTTGGCAGAGGTGTGGGGAACAGTGGTTTAGAGAATCTTTCTCTCACCCTGTGATTCCTCCTCCAGGAAGGAGATCATGAGGAAAAAAATCATAAGGAAAAATAAGGAAACTCGAGGGTTGAAATATAAAGAGGTTTAATAGAATAAGACTAGATAACTCACACTAATGATACTAAAGAACCAGTGCTGATCCCAATGCCAATATAAAATACATGAGGACATACATATATTTTACATATGAGTACCTCCCCACCCATTCCATCAGGGTAAGCCGTGCCCTCCCCGCAGGGACAGCCCATGTGGGACCCTGCGAGCGCTGTGGCTTTGGGAGGCAGGGAAGGGCTCAGGGCTCCAGCAGCAGGGAAAGAAGTCCTCATGATCACAGCTGTCAAGGAAGAGAGAGAACTCCTCAGCAAACTTTCTTATTTATATGGAATGTGAGGTACATGGTATGAAATACTCCTGTTGGCAGCCTGGGTTTCACTCCTCCTCATCCCTGCACCCGTTGAACTCAAAAACACCAAGATCTTGAAACCCACAACCCAGATCTGTCTGTAAAGTAAATATTTTCACAAATCCAGACACTGGTATTTTAAAAGTGCATTTTTCCCAAACATTAGAAAGAGATCTTACTGAAAACTAAAATTACGAAAACGAGAAGTTAGTCCCGTGTCACTCAAACCAGGCCAGCAGCTCACACTTGTGTTGGGGTTTCTCAGTAATGCTGCTCCCTGTGCTTTTGGTCCCAGTGCCCAGGTTAGGCAGGACATGGGGACACCAGACTGCCCCAATGGCTGGAAACCCCCCGATCGCAGATGCTCTGGAGCTGGAAGGAGTGGGGCTCGCCAGGAACACGTGAGCCTCAGGATGGAGGAGGGGTCCCTTGGCATGGGGACACCCAGCCCCTGGGTGTGCAGCAGAGAAGCCCCTCATTTCTCCCCACCACCAACTGCTGTGGCTGCTCTGTGCTCCCTGGGAACCTCCAAACCATCCACCACCCCTGCTCTGCCCCAGAACCCCCCGGCGAATGTCTGGTCCCTGCCCCCTGCATCTGCCCCCTGCCCGCTGCCCCCCACTCTGCCCCCCTGCAGAAGGCAGGAGGGTGCAGGCTGTGAGGGAGGAGGTGAACCCTGGCTAGTGTGAGCTGTGGAGGGACAGCACAGGTAAAGAAAATAAAGTAAAACCGGCCTGATTTCTTTTTTTTTCCCTTATATTTGCCCAACAGCTTCATCACAAACTTGTTTTGCCCTTTTATGTTTCCACGGCATCTTTCCGGGACCAAACACGCGTGGGCTGCCAGTGTCCATGGGAAAGAGGATGCTGGACACGGAGACCGTGACCCGGGGCTGCAGGAACCCCGGTTCTTCCCCCTGGGAGACCCTGGGCTCAGCACTTCTTCTGTTACACCCTGAAAACTGGGAACTGTCTTGCTTTCCTGGCCTCTCTATCTATTGAATATTTAAACAGGGTCCCTTATTAGCTATGGCTGAGTAGACAGGACAACAGGTACACAATTTTACTGGGTCCAATAGATCATTCCGGGGCACAAATTATGTAGAATATAAACCTCTGCCTAGAAAGATATTACATAGCTCAGGAGAAATAAAATTGTTTTCCTTAGAATAAAAATGAAATTTTCCCTAAAATAAATGTAAAGCCTCCATTGTTTTGCACAATTCCTGTTCAATAATCACAAACTGGATGTGTGGATTTGCTATTTTCTGAAACATCAGAAGCCCAATATGTACAAATAGTGGTTGCTCTGTTACCTGTGAATGATCAGTTCTCCTGCTCTAGTTCCTAGTCCTTTAAAGAAAAACACAAGTTTTTAATTGTGTTTATGACTCCTGCAAATTTAAACAGGATTAATGGCTTTCTTCGCTCCACCTGCTAGAGAACCTGCCAGGGACATGCAGTGGTGTTGTTTTTTTTCCTTCTGGTGGCCAGTGTCATCCTTTGATCAAGGAGACCATTTTTAACGTGACTGGACTAATATTTCCACTTTTCTCTTCAAACATTTATTGAAAGCAACACCACTGGGCTTTTTTCAAAGCCTGATGAAGCAATGCAGCATCCTGACTACAAGAACATGGTTTGCCTGTAATTTACATGATGGTTATAAGGAACATTGTCCTGGTCTCTGCAAGAACAGAAATCACCCTTTTTAGGGTGTGTTCCTGTTCTGAACCCCTGAGGTCACACACAACGATGAACCCTGTGCTGGCACTGGGTTCAAATGTTCATGTTCAACTGGGTTCAAATGAACACGTTCAACATGTTCAAATACATGTTTGAGTAATACATTTGACCAATGTAACAACACAAATCTGGGAAAAACAATAATATGCCTCAGATTAAGAGGTATTTCCCACTAAATGAAGTGACAACTTCAAACTCTCCAGCACTACAAGTGGCAAAATTCTATAGAATCATAGCATTGTCCAGCTTGGAAGGGACCTTTATGATCTTTGAGTCCAACCATCAACCTAACTCTGATAAACACCATCACTAACCCATGTCCCTCAGCACCACGTCTGCCCAGCTTTCAATCCCTCCAGGGATGGTGACCCCACCACTGCCCTGGGAAGCCTCTTCCAAGGCTTCACAACCCTTTCCATGAAGAAATTCTTCCCAATATCCAATCTGAACCTCCCCTTGTGCAACTTGAGGCTGTTCCTCTTGTCCTATTGCCTGTTCCTTGGGAGAAGAGACCGACATCCCCTGGCTACCCCCTTCTTTCAGGGGGTTGAAGAGAGGAAGAAGGTCTCCCCTCAGCCTCCTTTTCTCCGGGCTGAACACCCCCAGCTCCCTCAGCCTCTCCTCACAAGCCTTGTGCTCCAGACTCCTCACCAGCTCTGTTGCCCTTCTCTGGATCCACTCCAGCCCCCTCAATGCCTTTTTTGTGATGAGGGGCCCAAAACCAGACACAGCACTCAGGCAGATTGACTTTATGGGAAGCCCAGCTAAGTCAAGAGTATATTTAATTCTGAAGGGTGCTAAATAGTGAGAAACCCTGCAGTTTACTTCCTGAGAAACTCAGGAGTACTCTTAATAATTCCAAGCTTTAGCAAGCGCAGACCTGCAAAGGAACTACACCAGCCTTTTTATTTTCACTGTCTGGTTGCAGCATATAGTGGATACAAAACACAACCCCTTTCTTCCATTTCTTACTGTCTGCCTGGATCTGAGGATGGCATTGCAGAACTCCAGTTTGGTATTAGTGCTATTCGGGGAAGCGGGGGGTGGGGAGGAGGGGGGGAAGAGGGGGGAAGAAGAAAATAAAACACTATGCGTCTTCCTGTTGATTGTGAAGACACAAAGTAAAATATCCAAATCCATTTAACTTTATGGTGTCCTAAAGTGGTTCCACTGCCTTGGGGCAAAAAGACGGTAATTTGAAAAATTACAGGTTTTTTTACATAACTCATAGTTTTTTTTATACATAATTCACAGGGTATAAGCTATGCATAGGAAGAACAGGCACTGAGAAAAGGAGAATATTCCCAGTTTCCCCTCTTTTTTATAGCGCAGCTCCAGACATTGGGGGTTTGGGCTCCCTGGGCTGCATTTTCAGAACTGTCCAGGGGCAGGCCCTTCAGAGGGGACTGGATTTTGGGCTCTAAACAAGACACGTGATTTTCCCAAAGCACACAAATGCAGAAAATTCCAGGCCACCAGCTTAAGCCAAACACTGGCCCTTTGAACAGCTGGAGTGGGAAAGAAATCCTGCAAGGGAGAGGTTCTCCAGGAGCGCCTTGACAGCTTAGTTTGTACGTATCAGCACTTCAGCATCCTGGCAAATCTCATCCAACTGCTGAAAAAACATCTTGAGAGGTTTTAAAACTGTGAGCTGTTCTTGAAAAGTGGGGTGGGAACCGTTGAAGCATGCAGCTTGGGTGCTGTGAGAAGAGCCAAATAGAGGTGAAGGCCCAGGGAGGGACCAGGCAGCAAGGCCCAAGTGACAAATCCCCTCCCTATAAATATGCTTTTCCAAGATGTTACTGTGTACCGGGAGGTAGGACAAAGTGGTTCTGGCATGCCAAAACAAGGCTGATACAAGGAGTCCAGAGGCTGCTGATAAACATGTAATTTTACGGGAAGAATCCAATTGGCTTTATGTGCTTTCTGGGTTTATAAAGTCAGTGATAAATCAAACTATGAACTCAGTTGCCTGAAATGCAGCCTTCAGAGACTAAATATGGCCACTTATTATGGAGAAAATCTTCACCTTGTAAGTCCAGATGCAGAGTGGAAATGGTATCATCTCCCTTGGGGACATGAGAGGCATTGGGACAGGTCACCTATTTCCCCTGCCAGCAGAGACAACTGCAGGGACAAGACCAGGAAGGAAAGACAAATTGGACGGGGGACACAGTGCCCTGTGACCTTCCCTGTACTGAGTGCAGCCAGCCAAGGGCAGGCTCTGACACTCAAAGTCTTTGGGAATAAATAGCATTCATCTCAGCCCTTGCAGTATCCAAAAATAAAAGCAGTCAAGGGGGGGATGAGGTGGACCTATTGCGTCTCAGCCACCTGTATATCTGAGGCATCCACCCTGAAGCAGGTGGACCTCTTTGGTGACCATAGATGAGAGCAGTGACAGTCCACAAGGAGGAAGCTGGCAGTCGTGTGGCAAGTACTGACTTCCATGGAATTACAGAATCACAGAATGATATCAGGCTGGAAGGGATCTCTGGAAACCCCCCAGTCCAACCCCCTGCCACAGCAGGTCCACCCAGAGTAGGTTGCACTAGAATGTGTCCACGCACATTTGAATGATTCTACAGATGGAGACTCCACCACCGTCTTTGGGCAGCCTCTTCCAGGGCTCTGCCACCCTCACAGCAAAGAAGTTCCTCCCCCGGTTTAGATGGAATTTTCTGTGTTCAAGTTTGTGCCTGTTCCCTCTTGTCCTGTCACCAGTAGGGACTTGACAAGGGATGGGAGAGCATAGGAAATCAAGAATGACAAGAACATCACTTTTCAGCTGTAAGTTGCAGATGAACTCTCATAACTATTACATTTAGAAAGAAAAAGGAGGAATACTGAACTGGGATCCATCACAAAACTAATATCTTCCCAACTTTTCTTCCCTCTGCTATAGCCAATTCAATCTGTCAGGCCCTCTGCAGCAGCAGGCCAATGTTTGGGCAGTAATTCCAAGATCAGACCGTGCTGCCTGTTGCCCTGTGTGCCTTTTGCACTGATGACTCCAGTTTGACTTGCTGGGGACCAAGAGCTTGAACCTTTCTTAACATTACAATTGGAAGTCTCAAAACCCCCTTAGCAAATGGAAAGAAAAGGCAAGACTTGGTTATATGTAGCTGTTTTCTATGATGAAAGGCCCATAGAACAAAATAAAAAGTGCCACCCAACCAAACATAAAAAACAGGAAAGAAAAATATTTTGGCTTTTGGTCAAACAAAATTTTTTATTTCATATATGAACATTTTCCAAAGACTTTTCTTTAAGCAATGAAAATTTCAAAACAAAGCAATTTTTTTGTAAAAGCTCTAAGCATTTTTCATTTCAAAGCCTCAGTGGGCTATTCCCGAAGCTTCTCAGCTCATGTTTTTTCTTATAGCGCACACAGGATGTTCTCAGACAAGGATCCCAGATTTCTGGCATTCCTGCTGTTGTGCAATAGAAGTGATGTGTTGATCAGTAATTCAAAGCGGGGCAGCTCTCAAGCAGCAGCTCTCGTTATCGCTGTGGGTGGTTGTACACTGCAGTAACCCCAAGGTAAACAGGATCTTGTACGCCGAGGTGCTGCACAAGCTGATAGCACATGGGGGGACAGGACCCCATGGAATTAATCATAGAGTCAGAGAATCATAGAATGGTCCAGGTTGGAAGGGACCTTTCAGGTCATCAAGTCCAACTGTCAACCCAACACTGACAAACCCAACACTGACCCATATCCCTCAGCATCACATCTGCCCAGCTTTCAAATCCCTCCAGGGTTTGGTGACTCCACCACTGCCCTGGGAAGCCTCTTCCAAGTTTTCACAACTCTTTCCATGTAAAAATGTTTCCTAATATTCATCCTAAATCTCTTATGGTGCAACTTGAGGCCATTTCCTCTTGTCCCATGGCCTGTTCCTTGGGAGCAGAGACCAACTCCCCCCAGCAACCCCCTCCTTTCAGGGAGTTGGAGAGAGCGAGAAGGTCTCCCCTCAGTCTTCTTTTCTCCAGACTGAACACCCCCAGCTCCCTCAGCTGCTCCTCACAAGATTTGTGCTCCAGACCCCTCACCAGCTCCATTGCCCTTCTCTGGACCTGCTCCAAGCCCCTCAATGTCTCTCCTGTCATGAAGGGCCCAAAAACATGCACAGAGGATAATTCTTTGTGGTGTAAGATTTCCATTGCTATCGAGACTGACAGTTCAGTGTGGATGGATAGAGATAGAATAGCGGGAGGAAACCGCCCCAGGGTAACCTCACAGCCTGTGGGGTCGGGAGGGAAGACCCTGGCCTGGGCAGACCCTGGGGCATGTATCCATCAGCACTTTCTCTATGTTGTGCCCTCATGGGCATCCCCCTTCTTGGGGGTCCAAGCACAGCTTTCAGCCTCAGCTGAGTCCTGTTCCCCTCATGAGGACAAACTCTGCGGGCACTGGGAGCCTCCACCTTTTCTGTGTGTTTTAGTCCCAGCGTTGCTCCCACCAAGATGGTACTAATTTTACACCTGCTGAAGACGTGTCCTGAGGCTCTTGCCTTGGTCATGTACTCTTTTAGCTTCTAATTTCTTGGATTTGTCACACACCCTGTGGATTAAAACATAGTATTTTATCTCTGAATCATTAACTTTTGTTGCTTTCTTACACCCTTTTGGATCTTTTTCTGCTCCAGACAGCATTGATTATAAATAGTTCAATAACACATGTCCTCTTTATTTTAAGACTATCATTTATATGACTGGAAGTATGAATGTGCAGTAAGTTAACAGTGACGCCATAAAGAGGCTAAAATAATTAATCACTTTGCTGCAGTTAATGGATTCAAGGGCACAGGAACACGTACAGGAGCTCCTGCTGTGGTTTTCCATAACCTGCCCAGGAGCTGGGAAAAAGTGAAGGTGTTAAGTAAGAATTTGGGGTGAAAACTTTGGAGAGAGGGTGTGCGAGTGCTCGGGTCTGTTGAACAATGGGATTTCCAAATGCTGGTCTGGGAACATCTCCCAGCCCTGCAGGCACTGACGTGCAGCCATCGGTGTGGTGGGATGTCTAGCAGAGCCCAGACCTGGCTGGTGGGGAAGGACAGGAACAGAATGGCTTTGCCAGAACCAGTAATGAAACTAAAGGAATTTCTCCAGAAAAAGAGCATATGGCATGCTGTCTGTGTTACTGCTTGGTAGATTTTCATGCTACAGCCAAGGCATTGCTAACTCATGCAGTAGTAGAAACCTTACCTTTGCTGATTCCATATGGGGAGCAGAACCCATCTCAGCAACCATGGGGGCAAGACAGAGTTGGAGCTGAGTGCTGTGGGTTTAGATGGTGAAGCTGGTCTTGCTGGCTAATATGGTGCAGGAGAAAAACCTTCTTCAGTTCATAGAATCACAGAATTGTCCAGGTTGGAAGGGATCTTTCAGATCCAACCATCCACCCAACCCATCCAACCCAGCCATCGACCCAACACTGACAAACCCGCAACTAACCCATGTCCCTCAGCTCCGCTGAGGTCACTCTCCCTTTCATTGATCAAAGTCTTCAGCTCTCCACTCTGCTTCTCATCAGACTGATGTCCCCATAGAGCCCCAGAGATGGGGTGATCAGAGACTTGGCCTGCAATGGGGAGCACAGCCAGCACATCTGCTCACCACAGACAGGCTGAAGGCAGCTGCAAAAAATGACCTTACACATCATGAAACCTGCAGCCAATGGTGTAGCACGTGCCTTCCACCTCCTTTCCCAGCCACCACCTGGGACACCCGTTGGTGGCATTGGTGAGACAGTTGCCTCTGCTGTTTGGCAGCTCTGCAGGGGTGGCTGATGAGGTTCCCCTGATAAAGGATTAACGGGAAAGAAACTGCTGGACGGATCAACGTAGTGCAGTGAGTCTGAGGGCTCAGATGCCCTGGGCTGATGTGCCACCCCAGCTTAGGAGAATAAGTTGTGCTGATTTGAAGTGAAATCTGTGACAGGAGCCGAGCTGAGCCTCCAGATGACACCAAGTTCCTCTTAATGAGACCACACACTTTCCCAGGAGGTCCTCGCTTCCCTAAAAGTGCTACCAGGGAGAAGGCAGCTGAGGACTAAAATTGTATTTTTGGCATGTTGAGATTGACATGTATGGTTTTTAGAGGTTATTTTGGTGTGGAAAGCTGGACTTCCTCATGTTTCCCCCTGCCCCTTCAAAGACAGCCTCCCCCTCCAGGTACCAGATGCTGCTGCCAACATGGCCGGATCAGTTGCTGGCATGGGCTCTGACGCCAGTGGTAATTAGTTATCCAGATTTAAATATGCTGCTCACAGAAGACGACACCATTATTCCTGGGGAGCACCCTTTCTCCACCATCACCCTGGGGCAGAACTGGTTTACAACATGACTGTGTGGAATGATGTCCCCAAGTGTCACCTCCTCCCTTCCTTGCCGGGCATTGTCCGGCTCATGCAAGATGCTGTGTTGGTGCTTTCTGAGCCTGGGGAAAGCCCTCGCACAGCCCCCAGGAGAAGGAGGTAACTAAAATACAGCTCTTCTGAAACATGGCCCTATGCCCGGAGTGAAATTTTATCTGAAAGCAAAGGAATTGGTGCATGGTGGGTCAGGGGGGAGGGGGGGTGGAATGCCATACCCAGAGATAACAAAGGAGCAGGTAGGCAGAAACATTTCTACTTACTCATTACGTGACTTGTCAGTGTTTGATTTTCCTTTGTAGGACTGACTTTTCCCTTTTTTTTTTTTTTTTTCCAGAAGACATTCTTTTCTGTCTCTTTTCCAGTCCACTCAGCGTTGAAGCAATGAGAATGCTATCACGGATTACAGGCAGGTCAGAGAGGGCAAATTACTTGCCAAAATAGTCTCTCTGCAGGGTCTTATTGGTGTTATGTGCTAAGTTATGTGATAAGTCAAAGTTAGCGTTGCATAACATTCTCCCAGTACTTCTTGTAACCGTTTTTGCAGTACATGGAGTGATTCACTTTCTGCTGCTGCTGCTGTATTCCTGCAGAAACTCTTCCCAGTGCACGTGTTAGCCTATTGCTTCTTCTTCCTGCCCTTGTGCCCAACACACGCCTGTTTTCACTCCATCGTAGTCCTCCGAGTTATGACTAAACTCAGCCTTGCCGACGCTTGCTGAATTTCTGGGTCTTTAGGTTTTTTGATCACAGAAAAGTCGCTCTAAAACCCCTAAAAGTTGACTAATGCTTATTGAGCCAACAGACTCAAAACTCTAAAGCCTGTAGGACCCTTCTCTGGAGGCCTTGATGGAGGGCCTGTGCTGGGAACTGGGCCTGGGGGGAAGGACAGGGTGTGCCACTGGTGCAGCTCCCTTGCACCAAAACTCCAAAAGGAAATGCGATGGTGTCGATGTGCATTTGACACCACTGAACATTTAGGAGGACCATGGTGTGGACCTGTGGGATGATTTATCCCAGATGAAGGTCCAGCTGGTGTGTGCTGGCAGCCCTCGTGGTCTAGCTCTGCAAGGTCAAAGACAGGCATGTTTTTCTGCTGGCAGCACCAGAAATCAGGGATGTAACCACTGAGGAGGAGGCAGGACTGGAGATATCTTCATCACCCAGTATTAAAATCCAATATTTTGCCATTTCCTCCTTTTCCCTTCTAATGGAGATCTTCTTGGAGATGTTTTTGCCTCCTTGCCTTGAGAAACAGCCTTCTGGTGGCATCGCTGTTGATGAGGCTGCTCTGTTCACACAGCATGATGGCTTGGCCACGGATGTTATAGGTTATGGAATGCAAAAACATAAAAGAAAGTATCAGGATCACCAGGAAATTACCACTTCTGCTCATTTTTCAATGGAAAAAAAAAATGAGGATGTATTTCTGATACTTTGTGATAACCATTGCTCTATGAGTATCAACAGCAGCCGGGGTCACACATTAGGCATGTCCACAATGCTGAAAACAGGACTTGCTTTGTTATTTCCTGGTGCTATGATGTCAGGACCCTTTTCTTCTTCCTTTTTACCTGTTCCTCCAACCACTCGCTCCCCAGCAGCGATGCGGTCGCTTTCCTCCGGCGATGGCCGGGGATGCTGCCGTGTCCACCCTCTCACGCTCCCGCAGTCCCGGGGAACAGACAGAGAGGCAGAGCATCGCCAAGCAAGATTCAGACTAAAGGACAAATGTAGCTGGCCAAAGTGAACAATTACATGAAACAAAGGGAAAATAACGACTAAAGATCTTTCATTGCAGCCAGCTAATTATCATGAGTTCTGGACTTAACTGTTCAGGCATAGAATTAAAAACCTTAATTATATTGTCACCTTTGTCTCTCAGCTCCCATTGCCCACAAATGAATCCATTTACTGTAACTGCTGCTGATGGGAAGAAATTGATGGTAGTCCCAGGGAGATGGGAGAGAGGAGCTGGGAAAAAAAAGGAAAAAAAAAGAAAAAAAAAAGAAAAAAAAGAAGGAAAAAAAAAGAAAAAAAAAGTGAGAAGGAACATGGTGATGGCTGCGCAGCTGGGTGACAACTGCATTCCAGGACATTATAAATTAAAAATACCTTTAATGAGACAAATACGGGTTTGATGGATTTCATGCTTTCCTTCCACTCCCTGCCCCCCTTCCCACGCTCTTGCTGACACCAGCGTTGCCTTTTTTTATTTTAAGTTGTGCCTCCTGTCACATTGTTCTCTCTCCTGTGCTGCCGCCTCCCTGGAGTCCCCCTCGAAGTCCCCATCGCAGTCGGGGTCCAGAGGGGATGTTGGGGTGCTGCTGGGGAGCCATGGCTGGGGTTCCCTACCCAGGAAGGGGGATTTCACCAGTCACAAGCGTGACCATGGGATGCTCCCAAGCTGCAACATCATAGAACCATAGAATTGCCCAGGTTGGAAGGGACCTTTCAGATCATTGAGTCGAACCATCAGTGCCCCCTCCTTGCAGGTAACGAAGCAGGTTGGTGCTCACCCGGAGTCTTGCTATTTGGCTGAAGACGTTTTATTTTTCCTTTTTTTTTCCCTCCTTGGTTCCCAGAATTTTCCTCAACACTTCTCAGATCGACAGCCCGTGAGCAGAGCTGCTCCCGATGAACAAAATTAAGGGCCCTTATTAGCAGTTTGCTCCCCGGCCGGTACACTTGCCAGGGTCTGCGGGAGCAGGATCCCCGGCCTGTGGTTTTCTCCCCCGTTGCCATGGCTACGCGGGATGAGTTAACGTGACGGAACCGGCGCAGGGAGCAGGGGCCGCAGTGGACGGGGCCATGTCGGAGGCGGCGGGGGCTCACTCCGGTTTATTACCCTCATGTAGCTGCGAGGCTCCCCGCTGCGGGATTGAAGGCTCCGGCTTCAAACTCTATCCCAGCTCTGCTGCCTGTTGGCCGGAGGGGCTATCCTGGCATCCTTTGCCCATCTTCAGCTGCAGACACCAAAATTAAGGTTTTTGAGGAAGGAGAACCTCCCTGGGCAGGCTGCCCAGACCTGTCGGCAACAGCCGTGGTGCCTGGCGAGGATGCAGGGATGCTCCCTGTACCAGCATGCTGTACCAGCAGCTCACGAGCATCCTGCTTTGCCCTCTGCTTTCTCCAGTATTTTGTGGATAATTTGGAGAGTTGGAGAGTTTTTTTTTTCCAATTTCACTGCAGAAAACTGCTCAACCCTCTAAATACTCACTGTACTGTCTTCTCTCCTTTCCTGCAATTGTGACACACTGCAGTCTGGATTTTACAGCTGGTCCACGCTGCCCAGCTCCCTCTCTGCTGCCAGCATCCACCTCTGTCCCGCGCTGCCCCCAGGGATGCTGGCAGCTGAGCCACGCCACATCTCATCAGGTTGCCACTGCTGGATGGTGGTTGCCATAAAGCCAAAAGAGCAGCCTCGGTCGGTCCAGGGGTATGGAGGAGGCTTGGCATTACTGCTGCTCACCCGGGACAGACCCACGGTGCCCACAAACTTCCCGCCAGTACAGATGTGTTCCTGTGCCAGTGGGGATTCTGGGAGCTTGGAGAAACACGTGGTGGAGGAAACACTGGGATGAGGATTTCTGGCTTGCTGCAATGTTTTTTCTCATTTGTCTTTCCAAAGGGTGAAATATGTGCTGTAACCTTGACAGGGAAAAAATATCCATTTTTTGGACCCTGCGAAAGTCCAATAGCATCTGGTTGAAGATGTCCCTGCTCACTGCAGGAGGCTTGGAGTAGACAACCTTTAAAGGTCCCTTCCAACCCAAACTATTCTATGATTCTGTGATTCTGTCAGAAAGTTGCACTACAGCATGATAAATGATTTAACAGAAGGAAAAAACCTGAACAACATCAATGAAACTGAAGAAGAGAAAATAAATATTTTTTTTCTTCTTTTGAGTTACATAAATCCATTTTTTTTTTTTTTAATAGAATGGATCAGCTCTGTGATATATTTTCATTCTGGAACAACTGCATTCTCTGGTTGAGAACTTTTATCCAGACTCTTCGGAAAGTCTCCTCATCTGTGCTTCTAAATAGAAGAAAAAGTTTTAAGAACCTCTAGAAATTGTTTGATTGTTTGGATTACAAAAGTAGTCCTCTAGAAGAGCAGTTGTTGGCCGCAGCAGTGTGCAGGAGGTCTAGTGCTGCTGTGAAGTCCCCTGGACATGTTGCTGTGTGTCCCCTGGGAGACCTCCTGTCTGCACTCATCTTTGTGGGCAGCTGAACTCTTGTCCTCCATCCTCCTGCTCCAGCCCAGACATGGAACTTGTACCAAAGTCCCTGCCAGGTTGACCTGGGAAGTATCAAGGGTGACTATGTGGCTCTGGGCTGGGTCAATGGGGACCCAGGTGTTTTCTTCCTTGATTCTGTCAATGAGGGGCTGGGGCTGGAGGAGGAGATGGTAGATCTTGCAGGTCAGCAATTGGTTATGTCCATGATGTGGGCAACAGAGTTTTGTTGTCTGCATTAAGAGACATGTCACCAGCAGGTCAGGGGAGGTGAACCTACCCTCTGCTCAGCACTGGTGAGACACATCTGGAGTCCTGGGTCCAGCTCTGGGCTTTGCAGTAGAAAAGGCTGGGACTTCCTGGAGGAAGTCCAGTGTAGGGCCACTAAGATGATGAAGGTACTGGAGCATATAGTCGTATGAGGAGAAGTTGAGAGAGCGGGGACTGTCCAGCCTGGGGAAAGGGAGGTTCACGGGGGATCTTGTCAACACATAAAAATATCAAATGGGGAGGACTAAAGAACCCAAAGCCAGGCATTTTTCAGTGGTGGCCAGTGAATTTCATTTAAACGTAAGAAAAACGCTTTTTACTATAAGGATGGTCAAACACTGGAATAGGTTTCTCACAGAGGTCATGGAGCCTCAATCCATCGAGATACTCAAAACCTGACTGAACATGGTCCTGAGCAACCTGCTGCAGGTGACCCTGCATTGAGCCAAGAGGCCTGGACAAGATGATCTCCAGAGGTCCCTGCCAACCTCAGCCATGCTGCGATCCTGGGATTGTCCTGAGAGAAGACCTGATCCCTGGAGCCTACGTCCTGCTGACCACAGGGCCATAAAACGGGAACTTCTGAAAACATCCTCGTGGGCACAGTCCTGCACCAGAAATGGGCAGCACTGACAGAGTAAAGCCTTTCTCATTCAGGGGAAGTCCTCCTCCCCCTACAGCTGGAATAGCAGAAATGACCTTTCCCTGGTAAAAACACTCAGAGCTACCAGGGAGGGTCACTATTGATCAACCATAGACCTTGGCTTACTAATTGCAGAGCCTTGTTCCGCACATGAATGTGTAGCAGATCCTTTCTTTTTTATTATCTCTGTGTAATTTAGAAATAGCTGAAGATCAGATGTGGACCAGTGCACATTATTATTGCCAATATGAGTTTAAATTGCTCTCCTTGAATTATTTGGCTTTACTTATCTTCTTCATCCTTTCTTTAATTTTTTGCTGGTTTAGGGTCAGATGCTGCCATTCCCAGACACAGTGAGCAGGTCGTTCTTACAAGAGCAGCTCCACTCTGGTCCATTACAACAATTAGGCTGAAATGACAAACTTTAAGAAAAGTCATCTTTGCTTCACTGTGAAGGTGCTTTTTACCCCAGCCATTTTCACGACTTTTAGGAAAAAAATCTCACATGCAAATCGAATGCCAGAGGCGATGCGCATGTGGAAGGGTTTTACCTCCCAGTCCTCAGCTGCCTAAAAACAGGGTGCCCAGGTACAGAGAGTTGTTCCCCAACTGGGGTGCCCAGAGCTGCCAGAGCGATGGGGATATTCACCGGTGCCAAAGGAGGGGGAATCTGTCGTGAGGGGCAGGACCATGCGTCTAAATCATGAAGGTGATGTTCTGAACAGGGCCCCCACGGCCCTGCTGCTGTAGGTACTTGCCTCATGCTTTCCTCCAAAGTGTCTGAACTGGAGGGGACAGACTGAACTCTCTGTCCCAAAGGAAGGGTTTCTGCTTTTCTCCCTCTTTCTGCCCTGCTCTGCAGAGATGGGAAACCAAAGATCCATCAGCAGATGCCCCTCCCCGGCTCAGATCTCCACCGCTGGGGCTCTGCACCCTCTGCACAGAGCTTGGCACAAGGAAGTAAATTCACTGGATTCTCTCAATTCGCCTTCTAGCTCTTCAAATAGTCTTTGCTGCCAGGGGGAAGAGTTTCTCCCTTCACCTCTAAGTGAAAAACTGTCATTTTCATTTTTCCTTGTTATTCTAAGGCGTACAAGTTTAAACAAAGCACTAATGCACTAATTTAAGCAAAACACTAGAAGTGATACCAGGATTGCTGATGCCTGTTCAGGCAATGCCTTTTCTAATCCTTTTATTGCAAGAACAAGCTGACATTCTACAGGAAGCAACATCTTTTAGTGACTCTACAACCACTGCCCGAGTGCCCTTCTCAGATCCATCACTTCCTACTTCTGGATTAGACATTACGTCCTAGCTTTGCCCTCGGATGTGACAGGAGCGCACTCTCCAGAGGAGGCTCCCTCCATTTTTGTGCTGCTGGAAGGGACGGGTGAGCTGGAAGCCCCCACAGCACTGCCAGACCCCGGGGCTACAACCCTGCTGCCTCCACTGGCCCGGGGCTGGATGATGCTGGTCACCCAGAGAAGGGGATATTGCAGAAATTGCCAGCACAAAGGCACAGCCATGTCTTGTTCATGACGAGAAGAGTATGTCTGGTTATTACCCAGCCTCCGCTGAGCGTACCAGCTAATGGAGCGAGAGACATGAAAGATTTCCGTGGCCCACCCGGAGTGTAATTCAAACCTACCCCGAGGGAGGTCATGGTAAGTAAGATGAATTTCTATCTTTCCTTTCCTTTACAATATCAACCTTTGGCTTCTAAAAAGTTACTTAAACAGTGATAGTTTGATGGTAACTGGGTCCCTTGATGCACTTACTAACTCTCCGATGTGTCAGATCTTGCAGGAGCCAGTAGAGACATACGTGTATTTCTGGGTCCTTCTCTTTGAATAAAACCCTGGGTTTAAATACTGTAGACAAGTGAAAATCTTTTGTGAAGCTCTTTGTGATAGAAACTGAATTGTTCAGTTCTAATTAAAATAAGGTCATGTCAATGCTGTATATTTTTAAATCTTCATTTGCCAACAAACGTTCTTCTAGCTTTCTCTATTGCACTCATTGCTACCTGCAGACAAAATGCAGCTTCAGTCAGATTAAAGGATTTCCATTTTTTCAGATTTCTTCTGTGTCTGCAGGACCTTATATCAGAGATGATGTCACTCAAGGAAGACATGTGAGGTCAGACTTCCCAAGCCAACAGCAGTACATCTTGGCCCCTTTTCACAATTCCTCTTGCTCCAGCTTTTCTCCAAATGTCTTTTTACTTTTTTAACCTCTTATTTTTCCTTTCAGGATCTGAAGTGTTACGTCCACAAATCTCAAGTCAATGTTGGTTTTTCAGCACTCCCACCCCCTTGATATTTGGTGTTTCTTTCCTGCCAACAAAAAGCTAGCTGTGGCCTCTGTGTGTCCCAGGCTCATTCTCATTGACTTTGGAGACGTGGGTGAGACCCTGAGCCTGGAGAAACTCAGACCAAATGGCATGAAGGACACATGGATTTTTTTTGTAACTCTGGTGCTGAAAGGCCAGAATATGTTGGGTTTTTCCCCAGGGCTCTCTTTCACAAGCCAGTCTCTGTCCCTGATGTTCAAGAATCCCTCCGTGCCCGGTGGGTTTCTCCCTCGGAAAGGCTGGGAGAGGAACCCTTCCAGAAAATCACCAAAAGTGAACAGGCTTGTTCCCTGCTCAGCTTCCCTGCTTCTGAATGAGGCTGAATTATGGGACCTTTTACAGCTCTTGGTTTTGGAAACTGCCTCTGCCTTCATGGGAGGTAAATGTAATGTTTTCTTCCATCATGGACTGTGGGATTGTGCGAGGGTCGGGAGAGTCAACGAAACCTCAGATTCTGCAAATGTTTTGAAACAGAAAGTATTTTTAAAGTGTTTTTTAAAGCCTTGCACAGTAAGGTTTTAATCTAATTGAGCAATTCTGAAATAAATTTTGTTGCCAGTAAAACATAACCCCACATATTCAAAACAGGAGATCTCTCCAAGTTACAAGCAGCTCATTAATGTTCTTTTAATAGGCTTTGTGAGCACAACCTGAGCACCAGAAAGATATGCGTGTTCCCTAATAAGGCCCTTCCTGATGACAAATAAGAGCTGCGATCCTTTGTGTTTCAATTCTCATGCCTTAATCGCTCCAGCTACGCCAAGAGCTTCGTCAGGAGGCTGGAGAGATTGTGTCCAGTCAACAGATGTCAGTGTGTCCATTCCCACCGAGCCCGGCACCGCGTCCAAGCCCGGCTGAACGTCGGGGACAGCACTAACCCCTGCCCAGACACCTCTGCCTTCGCCCGTGCCACCATGGGGAAAGCCTGGGACAGAAGTAATAAAGGAATGTTGAATGAGTGAAACCTGCATTTTCAAATTAAAATGTGAAATATAGTGCTTCTTCTTTGGTCAGATCAGCTAAACAATATTTTAAAAAAACTTTTAGAGAAATTTTTACTATTCAGAGATATTTTTGCACACTACCACAAAAAAAAATCTACCCGAAAACTGCTGAAATAAATATATTGTTTTGAAATCTTGAAAGGAGAAGTACATGAAAAAGAGAATGAATATACTAAAAATCAATCAACACAAAAAGTAAATTTTTTTTTCCCCCTAAAATGCAACTGTTTACAGGAAATAGCAAATTAGTCTGTCTGTGAAATTCTAATCTAGCAAATTATGCAAAGGCGTGAAGATACATTTCCCTCTGGAATGGCAGGACCCGTCTCTGACACACCTCTGCACATCCGAGTGGGTAGTTTTGAGAAGACTCTACTCACAGCAAAGTTTCAAGAGATTTTCAGGAAGTTTGGCTGCAGAGTCATTCCAGCAGCACGTCCCTCCCAGGGGCGGGCAGCAAACGAGTGCGCGTGCAATTAAGCAAATTCACCTTTCCCTACCTTGTGGCTAGTGAAGGTTGAGCCATTTTTGGTCAGTTTTTCACACCCCCTGCTTGACCCAGCTGTCCAGCTGGAGAGGTGTCACCCACTGACATTCATTAACCCCTGTAGACCCGTGGTTCCACCTGCAGCCCATGGCTCGAGAGGACAATTTCCCAGCCTTGCACTTGTTCTTGGGATCACCCATGGTTTCCCCAGCTGTCATTTCCCCTATCCTCCCAAAAATGCTGTCGTGACCAGACACTGCTCTAACTGGTGAGTTGTGGGGTTTTTTCTTTTTCTTTCTCATTTTTTCATCTCCACAGTTTCTAAAGACATTAGCACCGTGCAGGGTTGACAAGATGAATTCCGACAAAAGATAATTGCATGAATCCTTTGTAGCCGAGCTCTTGCAGTGCCTCGACACTGTCAGTTCCCATTTTGTTCAAACGTGTGTGTCAGACCTGCCCAGCACAAGCAGGGTGACCAGGAGTCCTCGGCCAACGCTGTTCTGAAGATTAGAGCCTGTGTGTCCTTGGGGTTTTGTTTTTTTCTCTGAAACGGAGGCAGGTATAAATTTGGGAGATCGAGGTTCATCTCAAGCAACTTAATGCTTGAGCAACCAATGCAACTTAATCTCAAGCAAGTTAATGCCGTAAGTTAATGCTCTGGCTAGTTACATTATTTTTGTTCTTGCCATGTAAGCTCACTTGCCATGTTGTGAAGTGATATCAAGAAACACAAAATAATCTTATTTGAAACTATCTCATTTGCTTCAGTTCGCCCTTGGTTGTGGAATGCCAATTTTCCTGAAGCCATGGCTCCTCACGGCACCTCTGGAAATACCCAATTTCACTCTGAGTCGGAGTGAAGTTTTGTAACCCCGACATTTCTCCTAAATCAGAAATTTCAGATTTTGCTTGGCCATGCAGCTACCCACCCTCCACCTGCCAGGGAGCATGATGGCATTAACGATGCTGATCACCACCTTCATTGCCAGAAAGGAGTTGGCCAGAGGCTGTTCAAAAAACCCCATTTCCCTCATTTAAATGAAAACTGTCACTTTACCATTCCATGCTTCCTTCTGTTGTCTCAAGATTTCGTCTTTGAAAGAGCTGTTCTCCTGCAGCCACTTGCCACTGCTCTCAGCGCCAATTCAAGACACCCAGCTGATTCCCAGCCCTGGAAACAGGGGCTGTTTGCTTCAAAAATGTTGCTCTCCCCTTCACAGAGCACTTCATTGAGTCTTCGGTACTGCAGCTCTGGTGTACTACAAGGCTTGGCATACAATGCCAATCCCAGAGAAAATCTTATAACTGTAAATGTTAAATTTATTGTTTCTCGGAAGGAGACAGCTGGGTATTATCCTTTTCAAAATGAAGTTACAATTTGTGATGCAAAACCAGTTGAGAAGCAGAAGAGACCTTTGGAGATCCATGGACTTTGTGCTGGGGAATACCCTGAGGAGTGACACGAGAGCCAGCAGTGCAGGAACATCACCTCTCTGCTGCAGCCCTGTCCCCAAGCCAAGAAAAGCCGTGGCACTGAAGGGCCCACCTCAAGGACAGCGGGAAAAGTCTTTGAGTGACTGAGGGCTACAAACCAGAGATCTTGTCATCTGTTGTGCTTCCAGACAGGCTGACATCTGTGAGATGCACCAAGGTGGTGATGCTCACAGCCAAAGCCTAGCTCTGCCCTCCTTAGCTGGGCTGCAGGCAGGGACCCCCAAATCTGCCAGCCCCTTTCAGCCCCCACAGAAAGCATCCTTCTCCAGTGGGCATCTCTCTCTGATGGGTGACTTCCTTTGGTGGGTGACTTTCTCTGGAGGGCAACTTTCTCTGGTGGGCATCCTTCTCCGGTGGGCATCTCTCTCTGATGGGTGACCTTTTCTAGTGGGCATCCTTCTCCAATAGGAACTCTTCTCTGGTGGACATCTCGCACCTGCAGCCAGTGCCCACAGCACACCTAGGGCAGGGATGCTTGGGCATGGGGAGAGCCAAACCTTGTCAGGACACAGGGCCCAGAGGGGCAGGAGCATCACTGAAACCCACCTGCGAGCGAGCTGCAGAGTGCAGGGAAGGGAATCCAGGTGAGGCTGAGTGCACAAGGGGGAAAAAAAAAACAGAGAGAGAGAGAGAGGAGGAAAAAAATGACGAAAAAAAAATCGAAAGCTTCCAATCAGTTGAGCTAACTGTTGTGCATCCCTCTAGGAGGCTGAAACAATATGCGTCGGTACAAATCTTGGGTACAAATCTTGGGTACTTTCCGCCCACAGCCCATAAGGGTGTTTCCAGCGCAGCTGGTAGCTCTGGTCTGCTGGGCACATGGAGTGGAAAAGCAGAATCCATCTAAGCTCGACCCGCAGCCTCCTGTTCATGCTGTGTGACTGTCCTTCTCCCCAGACCAGTGCTGTTGTCCCAGGGCCACCCAGTGTCCGGGAAGGCAGAGGAGCAAGGAGAGATGCTCCGGCTGTTCCTGTTGCCTGGTCTCTGGAGTGAGGGTTGCCTGGTTTTTGGGGTCTTGTTCCCCAAAGTAATCCCACCAGCTGGGTGACAGGAGCCTTGGCAACCCAGTGGCCACTTCAGCTCCTTTTGGTTCACCGATCCCCCGGGACCAATGTGTAATTACTAGTTTCTTGTTTCAGTAAAATTTGGGGGGGAAAAAAAAGGTAGAAGAAACACAGCTCTTTGCTTTCCTCCACTATCATATTTAGTCAATTCATTAACTTCACTCTCTCCCTTGCCTACCTCCAGTTAGCTGTTAATTTCAGGTGCTAAAAATGTAATTTAGTAACTGCACGAGACCAAGAGGGGAGAATATAATTCACTTCTCTGCCTCTTAGGGGACCTGTACATAAAGTAAATGAACCAGACTTGCAGTTATATAAAAGTTGGTTTTAGAAGGGGGGGGGGGGGGGGGGAGGGGGGGGGGGGGGGGGGGGGGGGGGGGGGGGGGAATCAGTATAAGCGGACAACTGGCAAATTCAACTATCAAAAATTACGAGCCCTAATGGACTCAGTCAAAGATACTCTATCTCCAGTTGAAAGGTCTTGGAATTTGTCAACCAGGCGTAATTAGAACTTGATGAAGTGCTGCGATGCCTCAGCATAATACATGCAACGATGTGGCCTTCATATAAAGCCCTTTCCCTTCCCCACCAGATCCCTTCTCCATCCTCAGATTTATGCAGCAGCTTTGCCACAGGCAAGCGAAAGGACCAGTTAGGAGCTGACACAAATGTGCTTGATGATAACTCCAGGTTTAACCCAAAAAGAAGGAAAATCTATGGATACCCATTCAAGCTGAAACTCTAAGAAATCATTAGTAAGCCAAGCTCAATGAGGATGACAGATGAAATTTAGGGACGAGAGGGAATTATTGGCATTTGCTTAAATTTGCCAGTTTAAACAGCACAGGAAAAAGATCTGTTCTGGGGAGCTTGCAAAGGAAAATGCAATTTAGGGATGCAAGTGGCAGAGAGCTGGCGAGTATTGAAATGGCCAGGGATGGATCCTCTGGCATGTTGGGGAAACTCCTGTCTGGGGTGAGGGGCAAAACCCACCTCCATCCTCTATCTTATGTCCACAGGAGGGAGTAGCCACCTCCAAAGATGTCTTGAATTAAGGTTCTCTGGGGGCTTACAATTCCCTCCTCATCAGCAAACCTGCAGTGCAACTCAGCTGAGGCAGGTTACCCATCTCCTGATGGAAGAAGCAATGATGCCTGCTGGCCAAAATTTTCACTGTCCTTCCTCAGATCAACAAGGGTGCTGTCATGTTTCTGCCATGTGAATGCCTTGTGGCTAGGATGAAAAGCTCCCTCTGGATGAGGGAGGGGAGCCCCAGGAGGAGGGGGAA
>BJBW01014212.1:3980-35692 GCA_004320125.1 Scolopax mira | reverse complement strand
GCTGAACAACCCCAGCTCCCTCAGCCTGTCCTCGGAGCTCGGGCTCCAACCCCCTGAGCATTCTTGTGGCCCTCCTCTGGACCCGCTTCATCAGGTCCATGTCTTTCCTATATTGTGGACTCCAGACCTGTAAGGAGGTATGTTATGTTATATATGTTGTGGCTGACAGAAACACATCACTCCTCCTTCCCCTCACAGACAGTACCGGAAAGTAATCATCTTTCCCTTCCTGCTGCCAATGGCACATGTTTTTGCTTCACTGCTGGGAACATTTCCTGCCACATGAAAGGGGCTACTCTCACACACAGGCTGAATCACAAACATGAGTGTTTTTGAGTAAATGGGTGTTTAAGACCAGATTTCTAATGCAACAAGGCAGTTGTCGGGAATCAGCTTGATCATTTTCTGTGGCAATTTGTTTCATTAGGCTCAAATGTGCAACACCCTCAGCGTTGCCGTGTAGCCATATCCCCCCCATGGTTGTACAGTGGGCTCTCCTGCTCTTCCTGGGGCTGCGAGGGGTGAGGAGAAGCAGCCTTCATCCTCCTCTGCCGCTGCTGTCACCCCCATCGCCCCTGCCAAAACGCACAGCAAAGTTACTCCTCAACTTTGGATCCCATTGCGGTTTGATGGCATCAGAAGAGAGATGTGCAATTGAACTGACAATCAGTGATTGGCATCATGCATAACTCATTATTGTGTCAAGGATTTGGCATGTCCGTGGAGAGGAAACCATGTGCGTTGTGTTGACACTGAGCTTAATTCATATCCTACCGACGGTTATGCCAAATCCTTATCTCATCGGTTCTCATGCCAGATCGCTTACTTGCGTGCCAGATTCTTGTCAGAATAATGAGTTATGCCTAATACCAATCATTCTGTGGCAGATGCCGCCTTGTGTAGCCATTTTGTACAGTTGGGAGTTTGAGCAAAATGGCTGGGTTTTCGTACAACGTGAGCAGCGTGGTCAGAGCTCTCGGGTAGGGTCATGAAATGGAAAAGGATTTCAAATGGCATCCAAATGATATGCCAAATTTTATGGCAACTTTCTTGAAAAATGTCTTGCTGTTATTTTCTCTTCTATACCCTCTCCTAGATGTGTAACCCTCCCAGTATGCTCATTGCCTTTCTGCTTTTAAGATCTTCACAATTACATTTGTGGATGTGTCATTCTGAGCAGTTTTGCCTCTCCTTCATCTTCTGCCTTATTAATGCAACAAAACTTTGTAGACAGCTCTGATTCTTTCTCTTGCTAGCAAGGGATTCATCCACAATCCTTAGGAAGGCACAGGTCCGTGTATCAGCTGACCACACCTCATGGTTTTAGCAGTTACACTTGCCAGGAGATTGTCAAGGGAGTTGTGCTATCTTCCTGCTGAAAATAACCCATTATCTCTCTAACATTGTAGAAGGTAGGAAGGACTCACAAGGAAAAGAGAACCCACGTGCATTTTTGACTTTTCCCTATGGGACAAGTCCAAGGTGCCACCAAAGTGAGAATGAACATTTGAGCTGATATTGAACTTATAATCAAGTTCTTTGTGAAGAGAACTGAGTACTGTGAGAAAGGAAAATGAAGACTTCCACAGGGTACAGTGGTAACGTGTATCTGTAAGGGGTGAGAGTGTAGAGTATCTCCTGTTTATGTCGTTGACTTAAGTGGATAATTTGCTCAAGTAAAGAGAGCAAGAAAAGGATGAATGTTCTGTAGTTCTTATTTGCTTCAAAATCAAAAGGCTCCCAAACCAGTTCGGTATTCCGTGTTACTGGGATGTGACAGTTTATACCCAGGTGTTTTCAAATATAGGTTAAAAAAAGTAATAACATCACACTACCCTGAGCCTGGTTGTCATTTGTCATTTGTTCTCAAACCACGTCCAAGTGACAACGCTTGAAAAAAGGTTATTCGTAATCATGTTGTTGTTTAAGCTGCATTACGATTTCGTAGCCAGCCTGCTGGTTTTTCAGGACTCTTCTGCATGAGGCTTTTTCATTAGTGTGTTATATGGAACACAAAACCCATACTGGAATCATAAAATACTGTACTTACAAAAGCTCCTTAATTTTTTGTTTATAATAGAAAAATAAATGCACCTGGGCTGACAATTAGGATGCCAAGATTTTTCTTAATTTAATTTGAAACAGCTCAAGAGCTTTACTTTGGATATCAGCAGAAACGAGGGCCAAATTCAGGTACAGTTTAATTGGGCACAAATCATTTGGCTTCCCTAGAATTACTTTAGCTTACATAAAAGCCACTTTAATTGGATATTTTAAGCGTAGACACATTTGCATTTCTTTAATACATCAGTTACTTACAAAAGCTTGCTAGACAGACACTTCCTGGGAGAAACTACCTGGTTTACTAAACCTGGGAGAGAATTACTGCAATGTGAGGGTGTGGGAAGCTCCTGCACTGGGCAGCAGTGCTAAAAGAGGTAAAGGACAGTTACAGAACACATCTCTGGTGAAAAAACGTTAAAAATTGTGGATGAAAATCAGACTTTGGTGTGAATTTGAGCTTCTCTTCAGAAAAATCTCCCTTGTGATGAGCTGGTTGTGCATGTGGTATATCTCTAAAGTTACTTGTGCTTCCTAGGGGCTGTGGTATCCAGTTAGCCCTCAATTCTATGAATATTTATACAACATAAATGGGGAAATCGGTGGGTTCCCTTGGTGAAAATGTGATATTGGTATTTTTTAAAATAAGCTTAAATAAGGTCAGAATTTTTTATCCTCTAGAGAAAATTTCACATCTGATTAAATAGTTTACATAAACTTAATCTTTTTCTGCTAGATGCATTATAATCTCAGATATTATTCATGTAGCTATTCCTCTGTGAACCATAAAATGTTCATTTCTTCAAAATGAATATGAAGCTCAATGCATTAGTGGTCTTAAGAGCATAAAAAGTTTATTGCTTTGTGCTTAACATTTTTCAAGTAACTTTCGAAAGCTGAACAAATTTTGCATTTAGATTAATGGAAGATGTTTTCCATTCGAAGGAACTAGCAAGGGAGCAGCAATAACAAAAATCCCCCAAGGTTAAAAATGTAGTGCTTTTGATTTTTACCAGAACTGTGTTAGCAGAACAATCATTTCTCAGCATGGAAAGGTAACATAATTGGTCTATACAGTGGCAATATAGAAAACGAGTATGCTTCAGAGAAAGCTAATATGGCTCTACTTAATAATTTCCTTCAAGAGCCTGAATTTGAATGTATATTTCACCCAGCTTGAGGCAAACAATTTGTACCCATAAGTTCTAGTGGAAGTTACCAGGGGGTCATGCAATTTATTTTAGTTCTTGAAGTTTTCAGAACTGCAGACCTAAATGCACATTCACTTGCATTGTTTCACCAGTAATTTGATCCAATTGGGCACCATTTTCCTTCTGCTCTATTATGTTAGCTCTAGTGTGAAAAAAAAACAAACCCACAACCCTCTCATGAAATATTGTGGAAGAAAAGTTTTCTCAGAAGAGACACTACTTCTCAAATTTATGTGACCAGCCTCTTCAAGGATTTCTCAAATCCTTTCATTCCCAGCACCTGAAACCTGCTGTGTTAGATTCTTACAAACTGATGGTACTGTGTGAATCCACTTTCCTTTCCAGTTGTATTTTTAGAGTCTCTGATTTGGGAAAATAGCTTTCCTCAGAACAGACTAAATCATTTATTTGCCCTTAAACACAGGACAGTGCTTCCTTCCAGTGCTGACTGCAGCCTGGTTTCCACGTTCATATAACTCAGGAGCTGGATTCCAGGTACAGTACGGTGCTGGTTTCACCTCTGCACTTTTAGACAGATACCTATTTTTCTGTGGTAAATCATATTGTCCTATAAATCTCCAGCAGTTTGGTGGTACAGTAACTATGGGGTCCTTTCCATATGGAAACGGCATTGAAGAGAAGGAAAGGGCTGTGCTTTTCCGTCTGATTTAGAAGAAAAAGTCTTGAGTGTCCTTGTCCTCTGGGCTGCAGAAAGCTGCAATAGACCTACAGGGCACTGGGAAGGCATTTTAGTTTCCCCAGTTGAGGGTACTGGTGTATGGATTATGTCTCATCACTGCTAGGAGCAGTAAAGTTAGAAGGAGATGGGTAGTTAAGAGGGACAGTGAGTTTATCAGAATATTTGTATTGAAAATGTACTAGAAAGATGCATTGGAGAAAGAAATATTTAGGACAAGAAATGCTCTCCTTAAATCAGGCTGGGTCCCTCCCTCTGCTCCATTGTGTGAGCAACTGGCAACAGGGGGACGATGCACGTTCCTTATGGGGTAAGGATGACACAGTTCTGGAAGCTTCTTTCCGTCTTGCTTCTTGCTTTAAATACAGCTGTGTGCATTTGTAATATTTACACAGAGAGTTGGTTTTTGGCCTTCTTTAGCATGCCCATTTTCTTAGAAGATCTTTTGAGACAGTTTTTATAGACTGCTTTCATTCTCCCTTAGCCAAGATGCTGTAACATTACTTTTGTGGAATTCTTCATCTGTTGCAGTTCTAGAAACTCATCCTGTGCTTTTGAAGCCAACAGAAGTTTGACCATTGACTTTCAATAAAAGTCATTCTACTTTTCTTACTTAAATGCCAGAAGTACCTGAACAGATCTTACAGACACAAGGTAGAATATCAAATAAATCCATCCCTCTAGTAATAAGCACCAAAACCAAATATGTCTTACTTCTGAAGCCAGGGATAGTCTTGCTGGAAGCCTGCTTTTGGGAAACGTGATTTTTTTTTTTTTTCCTTCCCTGCTTCTAGAAGGTGACATGATCTATCCTCACTGTAACTGTGTGGTCATCTGTTAACACACTAGTTTTAGAGCCCTAATCGGTCAGTTTACTGTGATGAAGTAAGGGGATCCTTTTCCCTTTAAGAGGCCACAATCAGAAAAACATGGCCTGAATTTCGTTAGCGGTGTGACAATGAGAGAGATAAGTAGATGTGACAGTTATGAATGACGTACTGTCATGCACTTCTGCCTTCTGACTCAGATAAATTGACACTGCTGTCAAACACAAGCTATGGAGAGTAGAGACCTCTGATGAACCTTCTAATATGGTAAATGGGAGTCTTAATTCTTCATTAACTGGAAAAAGGAGATTTGGTCATGTAATTTTCTCCTTGCTGCCTGTTTTAAAGATTCCAATAAGCCAGCATTTCCAGTTGACTAGGCAGGGATTGCTTTTTCCTATGCTAGCGACACGCAGGCTCTGAAATCTAAGGAAGCGCTGCTTAAACACAGACTTATTGCCTTGGTTATCTTTAATGACTTTGAAATGTATTGGCCTCATTATGGAACAGTGCAGTTATCAATTCCTCTAATTAGGTGATGTGGTCCCATAAGAAATTTAACATTAAAGTGCAAAAATGAGTTAGTGGCATCAATTGCTGGCAACCTGGGTGTTGGCACTGAATTTAAAGCAACGGTGCTCTTTTTCTCTGTAGTTATTCTGCATCAATCTTATTCATTCAAATATCAACAGTAATTTTTTTCAATTCATTTATTTTTGCCAATGTGAAGAACTATTTCTTTGCTCTCTGAAGCTCTGTTCTGCTGTTGGTGTAAATACTAGCTGATGCAGAGTGAGCTCTCCCATTTACAGGTCAGACTAGTCAGTAAAACTCCCAGTCCAGCTTCTCATTTTTAGTAGCCCTTCCAATCTGATGATTTGTAGCAGTTTCTAAGCTGTGACTTGCCCACAGTCATAGCCCACAGCAGCAAAGCTGGAAACAAAGCGATGCCCACAGTTCAGTCACCTTCCCAGATTTGGTACTGCTGTTCCCTCCTACTAGTGTCTGTTGGAGGTTGCATTTCTCTTCTCCGCCATATGGAAAGGATTATTGGTGGCCAATTTAGAACAGGCATTTGCCTCTCTTGTTGGGAGGAAAAGAGGCTCTGAGAAACTTTGTTTTAATGTTGTCGAGTTTGTGCAAGTGTTTTGCTATGGCTGTATAGAAAAGTAAGTGCATAGTAGTTTAGCTCTTGTTATCCTTCTCCTTAAATCATCCAGAGCAATCTCTTTGCTCCTTGATGCCTGTTTTAAAGATTCCAATTATTTCTATATGAAGATAATATGTAGTTACTAAGAGTTTGTAAAGCTTGGTGGTGGTAATGTATGGTGGGGCAGTGGTGGTAACATGGGGAGGATAGCCCTGTGAATACATCAGGGGGACCATACTGCTTTAAATTAGAATTTTTAGATACTTTGGACTAAATGGTTGTGAAGACATCTAAAATCCTAGAATTACAAACCACAAATAGTCACAAACCCAGTATTGGTGTAGGATTTCTGTCTGGTTAGCCAAGCAATAAGAAAGCTGGAACTATCAACCTCAGTTTTCCACACAGACATGTATCTCATGCTGTACTGACCTCACTTACCCATACTGAATGTGTAAGGTTGCACCACTTTTCTCCTTTCTCAAAGGAAAAGTATTAGTGGATCTCATAATCACTAATTCTCCCTAAAAGAGATCACAGAAAGCTGTTATTTGTCCCATTGGTAGTGGAAGAAGGAGTAGTAAAATGTTGGGGTACTTTAATCTAGGATCTTAGACCTCAGAGATGTTCCACTAGGCACCTATGTGCCTACTATATCTAGAGATTTTTTTAAAAAATGAGGGTTTTAGCTCTTCTGGACCTTGGTCTTCATGCACAAAAGGGAGATAACTTGTTTTCCACAAAGTTGTTTAAATACACTAATGTTTTCAAGGTGTCCAGGTATTACAGAGATGTGAGGATATTGCTTGTTCACGCTGAATTAGCAAACAGAAGAGGTAATACTTCTCAGCAGTTCTTTGCTCCGTGGCAGCTGCTCAGGCTGAACATGCTAAAAGATCTCCACCCGTGCAGGCAGGTGGGAGCTGATGACACACAGAGGCACAGGGAAGAGAAAGAAAACCCCAAGCATCGCTCTAAGTCTGGGGTGGCCCATCCATTCTGGGTCCTGTCCATCGCTCAGTTCATGGCCAGGGTGACTGTCCCATGCCAGACACCTATGTGAGGACACCTGCAGAGGCCTTATTCTCCTTGAGAGCTCCACAGCTTTGGGAATGCATCTCTGGCTGAGTTTGGTTCCCTCCCCAGTGCAGCTGCTCTGGGGCACCGCTCTTACCAGTGTCAGCTGGAGCACAGGCTCCCACTTCAACTGGGAGACAGGCTCTGTCTCAGGGCTACAGGGCAGGTGTTTGTACTTGCTGTCAGGCTTGTGGCTTGACTTTTGATTCACTCTGGGAGAACAAGGTGGTGTTGAAATACCCTTGGGAAGGAGGCTGTAGGCATGGAGGAGTGAGCCACCACAGCTGGCAAGACCTTTCATTGAGACTGGATCCCAGATGTGGGCCATGGGTCTTCAGAAAATCCTGACCTAGTGCTGCACAGGTATTAGAAAGGTCCAATGTCAAACCTTTTTTAAGTCAGAAGGAGAACTAATTATGGCATTGCAAAGAAGTACAATCTGTGTGTCGATGAATAATTCCATTCCCTCTCTGTGAGCCTCAAAGCAGGGAAGGGGATGAGCAGTACAGAGATGTGTTGCAGTTGGCCATAAAGAGGAAAGTGCTGTGTACTGACAGCAGCGAGACGTGCCGGGCTTTTGGGTGGATTCTTAATCTTAGTGGTTTTGATGGGTTTATTTGAGTCTATTCCCCACCTCCTGCTGCAGAAAATATCAAGAGACCTTCCATTACCTCCACATGCAGACCCTGTAGCAGAGCAATGAACTCATCCTGCTGATACATTGCCTTGGTTGCTTTTGGAGGAGAGGACATTTATTAAAGACTCAAGGCCAAGAAGAAGGGGACTGGATGTATTTGCTTTCCTCAGGCACCTCTGCTGGGTGTTCTCAGTTGCACTTCAGCTCCTCTCCTTTTGCTGTGCATTGACATTTTTCTTCTGGAATCACAGTTTAGGTATTTGACACAGAGCCCACGTGGGGTGGGAACGGTGTTAGTGTTTCTGAGCATTCCCAGTCTGAGGTGTCCTAGATACTCCAGTGCTCGGGGAGGTAATGCAGGGGCTCTTTCTCTCTTCAGCCCTGTTGGTGTGTCTCTGGCTACTACAGATTGCAGGAGCCCCTCCTGGATAGAATGATTTGTTCTAGGTCCATGGGATGCCTTCTCCTGCAATGTCTGAACATCTCCAGTGTTAAACACTGTGACTGACATCTGCTAGCTCTATTGGCTGCTTTAGTCTGCTCCTCCTCAGAAAGAAAAGGATGGGCAGTGTATTTTTTTGTCTCTAAATAAATAAACATGCACGCATGCAGTCCCACACAGTGTTTGTTGCTGCCAGTGCGTGTTTAGAGAAGTTATGTTGAAGAAGTTCTCCTTTTACTTATACTGGGAAGGAAAAATGTATGGGATAGTTCTGCTTCCTGAGGGAGCCAGTTCTGCTCTCTTGCATTAGATTTCGAGGTACTTCTGTTTCACATGTAGACAGTCCCTGTTCTAGTAATGGATATCATCAGACTATCTTAGAAGCACAGTAGGGACATACACCTAAATAAGGAGGAAAAAAATAATCCAATCCTTCTAGTGTTCTCCCCCTGCATTGTTTATTCTCAACAGACTTTGTGATTTTCCTTCTCTGAAAATGGTACTTTCAATGATATTTCATACCTGACCATACTTTTGCATAGTCAATGCAAGAAGAAAAGAAACAGTGGCAGGAGAAGGGCCATCTGTTAATTCTGTGTGGTGTTCAGGTAGTTGGCAGAAAAAAATTGGACGATAGTTAACCTTTTAAAGTGCAGGCTCCGTGTTTTCTCCGTAGCCCCAGGTGACAGCCCACGTGTGCTGTGTACAGTGATGCACGTTCCTAAACCAGGCATCTTAGCCTCATCTCATGTAAAATATTTCTGCATTGTTCTTACAGATGTTTGATGAAAATCAAGGAAAATTATTTATCTAGGGAAAAAAAAAATAAGTGTAGGTTAGAGAAAAGGCAGAGAATAACTGTGCCTTACAGTCAAACAAGCCCTTAAACAAAACATCTCCTTCAAAAGAGACGCTGTAGCTTTAATATTGGCTGCTGTTTCCTTGAATGGAGGTACCCAATCTTTCATCAAAGAAACATATCTCCCATATCCCTGTCTTTAAAAACAGCAATTATGCGTAAATGCCTTCTGATTTATTTGAGCCAGGGCCACCGGCCAGTGTGAGTCACCACAATTTATTGCTAACCGTCACTTTTACATGATAGGTTTGTAACAAATATCTGCCGCATATTGTTAAATTAATCTTCCATTTAAAATTAATGGAGTTAGACTCCCCAGGTTCAATGTAATTTCGTGTTCACGGGCAGGGAGTGATGTGAGCTGCATACGAAATGAGCCGAGGCCAAACGCCCTAATCTTTCATCACCTTGAACCTAGTGACTAGGACGCCTTCTCAGCACCAACTAATGAGATTGAGCTTGCTTCTCTCCTGAGGACGCCAGCTCAAAGAAGCTTTTCTGCTCAGATACAGCAGGCTTCGTCTTATTTTAATAATTCCTCAGATATGACAAGCCTGATGTTATGTATGAAAGAGTCAGGCTTGAAAAAGAGATGAAATGAATTTTATATCATTACTTCAAAACTGAAACCAGCTAAAGGAAGTATGTCACAGTTAAAAATGCAGTAAGCATTTTAGCTATGAAATATTTTGAAAGTAAACAGGAGTCATTCTTTCATTTATTATTATAATGCGGCCTCACCTTAGACTCATCTTCTGTAATTCTAGTCCCATTCATAAATTAATAACAATAATGTAGATGAAAGCAGCAGACTGTCCAATAAGCATGTGGATGGGACCATCAGAGAGAAGAGATTTAATTCCTAATGGAATATGCCATGCTACAGTGCTGAGCTCTATCATTTCTCTTTGTGGGCATTTGTAGAAAATGAGCCTGCCTTTTATGCAATGGCAGACTGCAAATCCATCACATATTGTTTAAAAATAATTAAGTTGAATTGTATCAGTGTACCTTGCTGTCTTTCCTTTATTGTGGCTTTTAAAAAGTAGTAATTTTGGTTATATTCTATCATTGCAGGAGACTAATAGACTTTGTTATATCTGTTCAAGGGTCTGGGCAATTGGATGTTGTGATCAGTGTACCTTCATCTGCAGCTGTAGCCCTGCTGCCTTTGTCACACCCCAGATTCCCCTCTGTCCCCAGCTGATTTTGTACCAAGTGTGTGAGAACCTGCTTCTCCATCCCTGGGCCGGGGACGTGGCCTTGCCACACGTACGAGTCGTGCCATGGGGCTGGAGCTGAAGAAGCCTCTTCCCCTGCTGCTGAGCCATCCCATAGAGCCCGCTTCAAGAAGCGTGTGCCAGAGAGAGCAGGAGGATGAGCTCTCCGAGAGACCGTGCATATGCAGAGTGGAAAGTACCTGTGGTGCTGCTTCCTAGGAGGAAAGGGTAGAAACATGGGATTTTTCAGTCTGGAGGAATGTCTTAGGAGAGAAAAGAGAAAGGTCTTTCCATAAGCTACTGTTGAAAGGAGAAAAGCATCATTTGTTGTAGGGCATGTGATGGTAGAATGTGAGATTTCCAAACCTTCCCCTTATTTTCGTGTGTATTTATGAGGGGAAAAAAGATTTGAACCATCTGGACAGCTGAAGAATCAGTGGTGATTTCTTTCCATTTTGCTACTTTGATTTAAAATCTTTATCAGTCTTCCCCTATATTCCAGCTTGGGCAGTTTTCCATAACCAGTAGACCTCAGTCTGGTTCTTTAATGTCTTGTACCACTTTGTATCAGTTGCAGCTATTCTGATTTCTGCTCCATTCTGGCTGGGTAAACCAGTGAACATAATACCAGTATCAGGCACCTTCATTTTTGTGGTGATTTTGTGAAAACATTCCCATTTTAGTCATTTGGCTGAACTTTTGATTTTGACTTTTTAAACTTTTGGTTTATTTATTTCAAATAAATTTTAAGGATTTGATCTTGTTCCTATATACCGTCTCACCTGATTTAAGCCTCAGAAATTTGTGAGGTCTTTTTTTATTGTTCTTTTATTTCTGGAGTGAGTCACATGCATGTATACCCTCCGATACAGGTACTGTATGTTCTTTCACAGAAAATCTGAAACCTGCTGCTCTGCACTATGTGCGTTCACCACATCCTCATGTGTTCAATTTCCTTTTCTTCCACGTCATTGCTGCCAATTGCCCCATTTTTTCTTTCTCCCTCAGATTCCATACTGGGGAGAGCAACAGGATATGCCCATGTAACCTGGACCTTGGCCTGTTTATTAATCCACACTCACCCAAAGTAATAAGGAGTAGGGATGGGAGTACAGAGTGTAAAGCCATGGGTACAGTTGACATCTGGGGACCACCCCTCAGTGTTTGGTCCTGAAGGAATCCCCGAGGGGTCTCTGAGTGTTCCTCAGAGTCTGGAGCAGTGGGGAAGGTGCTGTCTCTGCAGTGGGGAAGCAGAGATGCGGGGCCAGGAGCATCAGTCTGTGGGGGCTGAGTCTTCCAGGGTGCAGGAGGAGATTTCTTGCATTACTTCTCCTAGCAGGTTGCCTTGTATGTAAAAAATATGGTGCCAGCTTGGACTGGCTCTGCTGCCTTGCAGAAGAGAGAAAGATAAATCAGGTTCCTTTTCTGCTTTATTTACTTGCTATTCATTTTTATACCGGGCCTTGCAGCAGACAGCAATGAAACTTCTAGATATTCATAAACAAAAATCTGGTCTTCTGTCCACTGATATAGATCAGGGAGGCCAGAGTGTATGTTGAGAAAGAAGAGAGTTGTAAAAAACCGTTGAAATAGATTTATTGGAGACTTCAATATCTGTTGAAGTCAGCAAAGCTGGAATAAGCTTTAAGTAAACACTATCAATTTCAATGATAAGATTTAGATGGTGGCTTCTATATTTTTTTTCGCTAGACAAAACAATATCACAAAGCTGGTCTTCATGGAAATGTGATCAGGATATAAGCAGCTCTATCGTTAGCTCCTTTACATTAGGTTTAGTTACAGTCAGTTCTCTTTGAATAGCAGAAAATGTGTCTCTTAGCATTGGAATTTTTCATTATGTGAGCTTTGCATCTTAATGTTTTTCCTGTCTCCTTATATTCTGGATTGTTGCCATTTTGCAAGGTGAAAAGGTTACCAGCCCCAGCTCTTGCATCGGTGCTGGACCCTCTGGATACTCTTGGAAGCCTTTTGTCTTTTTATTAAGAAAAAAACCTACATTTGGGTGAAATGAGTTTCTTAGTTTCAGCATCCAGAAGTATGAGAAAAAGTTCCCTTCTATGCAGTGCATTTGATTGGGAATAAAAATGACTGATGGCAGCCCATACTGGACCCTTTTGTTCAATTCAGCTATGATTATGGAGCCTATTAGCTGGAGTTACAACCTATTTAAGAGCAGTGCTTACTAGTAATGGGGGCCAAATGATTTTGGAAAGTTCAGATTTACTGGGCTCCCTGCAGAAATGAATTCAGCACTGAACATATTGATGCAGAGCCTGAATGAGGCTGTTCCAGTGGGACTCAGAATTGTGTGCTTAGCAAGAAATGAGCGGGTAGTAGAATTAAAGATCAGATAGATGTGAGGCTCAAGGGCAGTCTAAACTCTGAAGTTCATCACAGCAACTTAATCAGACAAAAATGAGTGTTGCACTGACAGGAATCAAGCCTGTGTGTGACAGGAAATTTAGCTTGTTAAAATGGTGTTGTGTTTCTTCTAAGCCCCTGTTTTGTAAAGTCTTGAAGTATGTTAAAATAATTGTGAGATGTTTGTGTTTGGTGGCCAGTGAGGCAGCTCAGTTTTCAGTAGCAGAGATGTTGACTCTCTACTTGGTATTTACCTTTGATAGAATGTATCTGCAGTTTTAATAGGGCACAAAGAGCAGCGATTCAGAAGTGAAGGAAACTGCAGGGATCTCTCAGTGGGTTTTGGCACAACCTTAAATTCTGCACTGGGGAGAGGAAAAGTTGGATTATTGCACCAAAACAATGTCCCCGTGAGCCAGCCCTCATGTGATGCAGTTGGCACAGTGCAGTGCAGGCAGGTCCCCGGGGTCACCCACCACTCACAGGAGCCACTACAGGGGACGTGCCACCCCCAGCACCACAGTGAGTGACACAGTGAGTGACACAAGAGGCTCATAGGGCTGTTTTGTTATTCACCCTTGTGTGTTTAGCAGGGTACCTCCTGCTGCTTTTCCAGAGACAGGCCAAGTAATTTTTTGGTATGGAATGCATTAAAATAAATATTTTTTTTCCCTTGGTCCAGTCTAGTCTTTGAATGTAAGGGAAATTTTTATTTTTGTACTGGTTACCATCTCATCCATCCACTGCATCTAAAGCTTTCACCGAGTTTCCTTCAGACGCCACTCAAAGCTGCCCAATTCTGCAGTTCCCATCCTCAGGGGGACACGGCTCTTCCCTTCAGGACACTGCTTCCCTTCTGTCATCTCCCCGTCCAGTAACTCCCCCAGAGGTAAGACCTCCCAGTCAGCACCAGGCTCCTCCAGCCTTGTTCTCTCTCCTGCTCACCAGACACTTCCCTCCAGCAGACACCTTCTTCACACGTAGGGAGAAGCAATTTACTTCTGAAACCCTCCTCAATAAGTGCACTCTGCTGACAGATCTTTCACAACTGTCTTTTCTGACTTCTACATTGGGACAGGAAATTTATCTCTTCTGAACCAAAATTTCTTGCTACACACAAATTGATACTTGACTTCAAAGTCCTTTTTTTTATATATAGAACATGGGAATGTGCTGCTTTGTTGTCCTTGAATGGAGCCATTTGCTTTCCTTCTGAATTCAGCAGATTCATGATCCAGCACAGGGACAATCAGGTGGGACTGTGATTTTGCGCCTTGTGAAATGTCATAGTTTGTTTGTGGAAAGAGTCTGGGAGAATTTGGTGGCGTTCATGTAAACATGTAACCAAATGGGAAGCATAGAGTTGGGTTTATATTTTTAATGCTTTTAATTTAGACCTTAAAAGTTGTATTCCTCAGGATGTGCTTATACAGCAGTGTGTTGGCCTCCGGTAGGACCCGGATCCACGCTGAAGTATGTGGAAAGCAGTGGAGATCTGCCCACAGAGGTTTAGCTGCACCCCAGGCTCTGCCTGCACGAGGTCAGGCAGCCAGTAAGGGACTGGAAATGCTTTTCTGAGGCTGCAGGAGCAGAAAGACGGGGCAGTTTCTGGGTCACCATCCTGACCAACTGTTCACGTAATTGTTACATGAGATGTTGCTTAGAGGAGTCCTATTTTCAATCATATCAGCGTGTCCCAGATTTTTATAAACCATCTGTTCAAGTGAAGAACTTCCAGGTTGTGGGGTTTCGGGTGAGGGGGGGAAAAGGCAGAAGGAAAATTTCAAGCGGGAGTTAGTAGTCCTGTGTCAGCTGTGGTCTGGTGGGAGTCTTTGTAAAGCTAGAATGAAAGATCCAGAGAGAGAAATGGTTTCAGCTTGACACACAGATGATAAAGCAAGCCTTAAACAGAAGCTGTGGCTGCACAGCAGGTAAAGAAATCCTGCTTAGATTAAAAATAAATACTTTATGCTGCCTGTATGCAAGGTTGTTTTTTTTAATAGCTTAAAGCCCTACACAATTGGCAGCAAGTCGAAGGAATTAAAAGAAGGGGCTTGCATTGTTTTGCTAAGAACCCCTCAAAAAGATGAGGGTTGGTCTTTTTCTTTAATGATAAAGAGAAAATTAAGGGACAGGCTACCCATTAGAATGATGAAGCATAAAAGCATTTGCAAATTGCCTGTCTCTCCATGTTTATAGCAAAGAGCCAATCCAACCCCTGTGATGTCAGACGGTACATCATTTCTTGCAGCAGGCACCAAGGTGCGAGCGGCAGAGAGAGCCCAGCTGTAACCTGCTTCAGTCGGTGCTCTCTGCTCAGAGGGGTGACCCTGGGGTAAGGGCTGACATCCCCTTCCTCTGCCCTCCGTTTGGAGCATTTTAATGACTAAAGCAGGGTAAACATTTGTGAGGATACACATTGCTTTCCTGCTGAGCAACAATGTCTCCTGTATGAGAACAGGATTGTTTTGGCATATGTCGGCTCTAAATATCCCTGCAGATACTTTACAGGAATTGCTACCTCTTTAAACATTTATGCTATTAAAAATCAGGACGATTGTTGACATAAACCTGTGATAGCAGCTGCATTGTAGACAGAGTATGAATTTTTTATGTTATTGATGAGAAGTTTATATCATTTATGTACTGTAGTAAGGGACGTGTATGAGTGCTGAATACAGAAAATGATGTGATTGAAACCATTTAGAGTATCAGGGCACAGTATTTATTAATGCGTCCCTCTCAAAAGGAATATGAAGGCACTAAATGGAAAGCAAAACAAAACTAAGTGATTTATAATATCTTAAAAACTCTTGTTGGGATAAAAATAAGTTTTGTGGCTCTGCAGCCTGGGTTATCTGGTTTGGGCACTAATGCCAGTGCTGCGGGAAAGAGTGATGTTTTCAGATCATGAGAAGAGACACGCAGTGGGATGAAGCTTGGAGAGCTTGTGACTGGAGAGAGTGGAATATGATAAAGGGATGGCTGCAAAAGAAACTTTGAAGGAGACAGTTTCTCTGTATGTTTTCTTGCTCTAACTTACTGTGACTCTAGAGGCTGAGGTTGTCTCTTGTTCTGCAGAAGAAGTTTATCTTCTTCCCCATCCTTTCCGTTTTCCTTCTTGTCTCATCTTTTCTCTGTAACTTGCTCTTGCCGGTAGCTCAGGGCTTTTTTTCAGACCCCACTCCCCCCACTGAGAACAGTCACAGAACACTTCACTCCCAAAAGGAATGACTTAGTTGCTTAAGTGGCAAAATTTCCCTCATTGCAGAGCAGAGGGGGCCGTGCAGCTTGTGAGGATTATGAGTCGCATTGTGGGGAAGTTCCACAGGAACCCCTTCAACAAATGTCTCCTGTGAGGTCTTGGTGTGATCTAAAGCTCTGCTCCCTCCAGCACAGCCTCAGGAGGCGGAGGAAGCTGTTCAACTTTCCTCCTTCAGGCATGACTGTCCCTGTTTTTGCAGACTCCCACTTGGCAGTTATGAGAGTGCTTCATGTTTCCCAGACGGGCTAAATTAAAATTTCATGTTGTCCTAACTCATTTTTCCTAAAGGAAGTGTCACTGCAGGATGTTCTTTCAGTGGAAGCTCAGCCATTGCTCAGTTTGTGACGTTGCTGGCTTTTCCCATCCTCGTTGAATATTGAACTTAAGATTCTGATACTGTGTATATGAATAGCACCACTAAGCCTATTTACTCAGGTGGTTTTATACTCTGCTGGACTCCAGTATTAACTTGTCTACCCAGCGTCTTACTGGAGGAAGGTGATACTCCCACGTCAGCCTTTCCTCCAAGGGGAACCACAGTTTGCAGAAATGCTGCCAACAGCTGTGGGTACATCCACATATCCACAAGGTAGTTAAGATGACAGCACTCCATCAGGGATTAGGGATGGTGTCGGTAGCAGTGGTGACTGGAACAAGGTGTGCTGAGCCCCGGATCATCAGTTCATTTCTTAGAAGCCCCAAAAAGCTGGTTGGTGGTAATGACTTCTCCTCACCTCAGCCCTGGGCTGTATTTAAACCAGTGACCAAGAGGTGAAAGGCTGCGTGTCCCGTTACCAGTCCACTGAGACATCCCACATCCCTCGGTGGGATGTGTCTATAAATTAATGTAGATTAATATAGCTCTGGATTAATATCGCAGACAAAAAGCTATATTAAAAGCACATTATTAGGGTTGCAAAGTCAAGCCTGTGAAAGTTAAGAAATGAGAGAATTAAGGTTGCCTGTTCAACCTTAATTTGCCCCCTTCTGTGTATGCATTATGATACAGCCTTTAATTACATGATCACATTCCACTCAGCCTGAGGCAGACACCTGGCATAGAAAATTTCAGCCCAAATGGTTTGAAGTTTGGCAAAGTTATAATCGACTGAAAAAAGAGGATCTTCTAAGAAGTGTCTAGCAACTTTGATGACAGGCTGTAGTTTATGTTCATCTTCATTTACTTTACTGCATCCAAAATTTGTTTAACTTAAAATATTCTGCAGGTAAGATCCATCTGTGTGGAAGACCCAGGAGGGCAGTGTGTACCCCAAATTGTTTAAACACAGTAAGAATTTTTTTAACAAAAATAATCTATTCTTTAGACATATCATGCCAAAAAGATGGAACTGAAATGGATGAAAGATGAAAAATAGTCTCTTCTTTAGGTAAAATCCAAGTCTCTCAGTCAAGTAAGTTGACCATTAGAATGAAAAAACCAGATTGATTTTCCTGGTATCTTTTTAAGCCCGGCAGAGGGTTTATTCAACCCAACTCACCTCAGAGCTGTTTGGGAATTGCATTTGTGTTGATGAGGAACGATGCATGACATTCTAATTTGCGTTCTTGTGTAGAATATCAGTGTTCATTTGCACTTCACATCAAGTATGTTCCAGTGTATAAAGCCTTCATGCACTAGTGGGTGGTCCTTGCCCTTAAAACTAGAAGGGAAGGCTTATTCTCAAGACACTAATGATTAGTTTATAATTTATTGGAGTATTGGCACAGTGATGACCAGGATGAGTTTGGAGTTTGAGTAGGAAGAGACTTCATCTTGGTGTACCCAGAGCATGTTATATTTATCACATTGGGTGCAAGTGCTACTCTCCCAGTGAAGTGAAGAATCAGAAGAAATTTGGCCAGCAAGGTTTGGCTCTGGAAGGGGTTTCAGAGGGTGTTTGGGAATATATGGCTGTGGTACGATGTTACCTCATCCAACTTTAGAGCTCCCAGGACTGGGTGGGATGTGCTGTCACCAATTCCAACAAAGCACTGGCCTGGCAGAATGTTACTCTGAAAGCTTAGATATGATTAAAAAAAGAACTGTTAATGTGCATACTGGCAAGGTCTGTTATCACTGTGCTAATATGCCTGGCATGAACAATGCAAGCAAGCTCAACTTCTGGGATTTGGGGTCTGCCTCATTCAATAGTGAGGTGTTTTCTATCTTTGCATGATCCAAAGGAAAGAGGTCGCGTTAGCTGATCTGGGATCTGGTAATGGCACTGCCAGCTGGGATGATCATGATGTCATTAGTAAGTTAGTGCATCCGGATTAGGAATCCTCCTCTTTTAAGGTATTTCTTTGCCCTAGATGAGAGTTGCTTTTCTAGTGTGGATCATAGTCACAAGCTTATGGAAGTGTGAGAGTTTCTTACCTGGATGACAGAAAGAGAGGAGGCTTTTGGAGCTGATATAATATGTAGATTTAATGTGCAGACAGATATAGTGTGCTTTTCTGTATCTCCCCCTCAAAACCCAATGGTTATGCTGGTATTTGGGCTGTAGTAAGTTGTTACTTGAATGTGTGTTGTTGAGGGTGATTTCAGGTACACAACATTCCATTCCTGAAGAAATAGAAATCCTTGTACCTGGGATCCCAGCAACTCTGAGAGTTCTCAGCATCCCCTTTATAGGCTCAGCAGCACCCAGGAAGGTGTTTGCAAGCCTCTTTATTTGGTAACCAAATGAACGGGTGTGATTTGGTAATGTAGGATGGTAGTGTGGAGGAAACATTTTGGAATAGGTACCATTACCCTGAGGTTCTTTGGCACAGTGCAAGCCAGGCTGCCTGCATCACAAAAACTTCTTTCAAATCTTTAACACCAGTAAAAGAGAAATTACTTACCCAAGGTCATATTGTGTAATTATGGCAAAATCAGAAATAATAACTTGGTTTCTTGTCTTCTAGACCTCTGTAATCTTCACTCTTTGACAGTCTGCTGCCTATACTTAGCATATTGTCTTTGTATTTTACAGTTGTTAGTGATCATCACTCTACTTATTTTATACAAATAATATTTTTTTTTCCAAGGGGTATTCTCACAAGCCAATATTCTGTTTCCCTAATTACTTAGTAAAGCTTATTTTCTTGTAAATTAATTGTGTTCTGAATCCAGCACAAAATGCCACAGCTAAGATTAGCTCTAACCTTCAACTTCAAACCTTCAGACATCAGAGATGAGCCATCCATATGTAAGTCTTGTCTCTGTGTGTGTGTGTTTTTAAAAGTGGTAAAGAGAAAGAGAAATAAGTGCTGTCCTTCAGGGGGAACTGGCAAACTGCCATCTTCATTTTTCAAGAAGAGAGCAGGTCGGGAGGAGTCCATCCAAACCAGTGCGTTTCTTGGACGGCCGTTCAGGTACAGTGGAATAAAAACCCTCTCAGTGGAGGATTGTAACATTTATCAGGAACTGCGGAGTGATCTTTTGTAGGACTTTGGGGACCAGAGGGAGTTGATGGTGGGTGCTTCTGCGCTGAAATCTTTGCTTATTTTTCCCTTTTGCTGTCCAGACAGACATCCTAAGAGAGGACTTTAATTCTCTCTTTTTTTTTTTTTTTTCCCCCATATCACTGTAGGTTGTTCTTCGCTGCTGAAATATTCTTTTGTCACTTTACATAGGAGGGCACAAAGAACTGTGCAGAAACTCTGTAATTCCATAGTAACAGTTGACTCTGTAATTACATGGTATGTACAGTTCAATGTAAATATGTGGGTAATACAAGCAATTTATATTTTCTCAACTACATTATTAAATCTTAAATTTGCAAACTACATGGAAATTAAGTTGAGAATAAAATGGGTAACTTCACATAGTATATTATTGCAGCATATTATCTCTAGAAGTCTGTAATTACTGTGTAGTTACATGCTATTTTCCAGATAATAACCAAGCGGTGAAAGTCTGAGGACTTGTCCAGCTCATGGCTGCACAGCGTAGCCCTTCATTTGGGTTTAGAAGGTGGAGAATGTTGTCAACTTGGTCTTTTGGTATTTTTTTGTATAGGGAAGATGATTTTTTTTTTCTTTGAAGCAAAAAATCGGACTGACTGGTAACTGTAGCTATTTCCTATGTATTGCAAATACAAGCAGTGTGCTTAAAGTGAGTGTTGCCAGGCTCTGATGCTCACATGCAGGGTTTCTCTTGCCCTGGGGCTCTCGGAGGTCCATGTCAGGTGTTATTTCACCAGTGAGACTCTCAGGCTTCACCGGTCGGTGCTGCACTCGCTCCCGACCTTTGCTGGCAGGGCATGGCAAGGCATTTGAAGGACATTTTGAGACTCTCCTCATTTGTGGTTGACTCCCAGAGCGAGCAGCTCATGTACTCCATGTACACTTACTGCTCTGTGGGGTCTTCTGATGTTTTAACCTCTCCCTCTTATGCTTTTCTCTCTCCTTTTGTTGTCTTTACCCTGTTGAGTGTGGCAATAGGGTTAGGATATTTATTTATCCAGTATGAATATGTAAATCTCTGTAGTCTTCTTAGACTAAACCTCTGCACTTTAGCCCCTTCTGTTGGAATTTTGAATGAAAGTGTTCAGCTTTGGTAGTCAAACTGGTAATCAGGGCACCAGTCCGGGGGCACGAGATATATTGAGAGGGCTGAAAACTAACCATAAAATCTGAAGTAAGAGGCTGAGCTCCTCGCAGGAAGTCAAAAAAATGCAAGGACATAGTAAAGTACTGTAAGAAAGATAATGATAGTCACCCGTCAGTCTCTGAACCCTCCAAAAAAAAGTCACAGCTGTTCTTCTTCTTCTTGAGGAATCTTGATTTATTTATGCTCCTTTACCTTTAAACCTGTATCTCTAGGTTTTCTAGCCTTTAGTGGTAGATTTATTAGGTGCTCTGATGCAAGGAGGTAGACTTGCAAAGAGGGGGGAAATGGAGGAGCACCGAGAAGAAACAGAAGGAAGACAGAACAGTGGGAGGGAGAGGGAGGAAGAAGATAAGAGATAGATGAATGAAGACAAATGGAAGAGAAATGAGACAAGGAAGATGAGAGGGGAGAAAAAGACTGGAACGGAGCTTTTGAGAGTGCATGTTACATAGAGGTCTAGTGCAGGATTTCCAGCAAGAGTGGTGTAAATCAATGATGAGTAAATTAATAGGGCAATTGTGCAAATGAGACTCAGTCATTTAAGCCAAGCGCAATACATCATGGATGATTTAGAGAGAGTGTAACCCACAGGGCACACCTTTCAATCTACTAAAGATCTAAAGCAGGATGCTGACACGTCAGAAAAGGGAGCAGATGAACAAAATGAGGGACATAGATTAAAAGGGAAGAGGTTGTAAGGCAAACTCCAAATGCAGAGCAGCATTAAACTCCTTAATGGCAGAGCCACATTTCAGACTAAAGTAAAAATTTCCTGGTCCTTCCAAGCCAGAGGTTATTACTGTGGTTTCTGATATGGTCTCCTGGTATTACTTCGATTCCTGATGTGTTTGCCACCTTGTATCAGAAGAACAAATTAAAAATGCATCTGGCAATTCTTGAAATGTGTAATTTTGCAGAAGAACTGTTTTCTGTAGTTGCCACTGTATTTCTGCCATCTAACAGCTCTAAGATGTGAATGCAGCTGCAGAGGGAACGGTGTAAGGAGTCTGAAGTGGCCACCTGATCACTGACTGGCAGGCACATGGCTTTGACCTTGCTCTGTCCCATTCTGTGCCACTGCTGGGATGTGTAGATGTGTTTGTGCAGCGGAGAAGACAGGAGACAATCTGAATATGCTGTTGTCTCTCACTGGTATTACTGCTGTGCCCAGAGGTACAAGGTTTTGATGAAATTCCAAGAGTTCTAGATTAACCCTACTTCTCTGAGATCTTCTTAACACATCATTTAGTTTCCAGGTCAGTTAACGTGCTTTCACCTACCTTTGGAAACCATTTGCAAATCTCCAGCCCTGAAAATGGATTCCTCTGCTGTAGCTCTAAGGTGGAGCAGACCCATTAAATCCCGTGCCTTTTAAATGCATTGGTTGCTAACCTTTTGTAAAGGATCTAAATTAACGGGCTGTTTAAATGAATTTCTGACAGTCATTCTGCCCTATTGGTTTTTTGAAAGCATTAGATCGAGTGCTAGGTGGCCCAGTTGATAAAATGTTTTCTTTTACTCTGTGACTCCTGTAAGTTCAATGCTTTCCCCAAGGTCTTAAGAAAAATAAGTGGTTTTCAAAGACTTTTTTGTTTGTTTGATTTCACCATCTTCTCTCTCTTCTTGAAATATTTAAGTAGAGTGTGAACTTGATTTTCATTTTACTGAGTAGAAAATTAAACGTAACCCAGGCGTCTTGTTAAGGATAAATATTTTTTTCTAAAGAAACAAAAGAAGTGATGAAAGATTAGGGGGAAAGGGAAACCTTAGCTGCTGATGGGGAACGGCTGGGTTTTGTCAGTGATGGTAGTTCCTTCCTCTTTTGCCTGCTGCTCTTTCTCTGAGAAAAGCACCATTTGTATCTAAAACTCATGCTGATAGAATCCCTCTTAACTTGACAGCAGTCTTTTTGTAGCCTTAAAATTCCTTCCTGAAGTTCAGGTTGGCCTGAAATATTGCCTTGTAAACCTTGGCATGCAAGTCTGGGGTTGTCTTCCTCAGGAGAGAACTCAGGAACTCGCTGATGTTTAGGTCAAATTAAAATAAGTCTTCCATGAAAAAGATATATAAGGAATAAAACCTCTTTAACATGACAACACATTTCTGAGAGGATCCTGGGTCTCTCTATCAAGAAAATAATTCACAAAGCAGTTCAGTTATCTGCAGGCAGATTGGCATCCCAAGTGCCTGTCTCTGATGAAGCTTGGGCTTCTTTCTTGAAACCATCGAATCATAGACCGGTTAGAGTTGGAAGGGACCTTAAAGATCATCGAGTTCCAAACCCCTGCTCTGGGCAGGGACACCTCCACTAGAGCAGGTTGCTCAAAGCCCCTTCCAGCCTGGCCATTTGAATGTTACAAACCACCTTTCACTGGGGAGAACCAGAGGCCAAGAGTCTGGTCATCTCCTCCAGGTCTTGGAATTGTTTGTGTATTTTTCTAGAAAAGAGTGTCAAAGTTGTGGTCACTCTGTAGCACATTGCAATGGCAGCTGCATTTTATAATTCATTTCTAACATAACTGCAGTCACGTCTAACATGATATTAAGGTTATGATATCTAACAAAGATATTAAGGTTAATTTCTTTAGCAATAGCAGAAAAGAGATATATATATATATATAAATAAATGTTGTTAATTGTTATGTGCAGCCTGTCTGCATTCTCAGGTTCAGTCTCAGTGTCTGATTCCATGTTTCAGTGGGAGAGAGTCACCAAGAAGTGTGACACTGGAGGTGGTGATTTTTAACTTCTTACTGAAGGATAAATCTTCATAACATGAGCATAGAAATAAACAGCTTTTTCACAGTAATGCTTAGAGTATAGTTGGTCTGTTGAAGGGTTTATTCTGTATTTAAAAGGAGCAAAGATGGGATGAGTAGTTAGTATTTTTTCTGTCTGTCAAAAATCTTGAAGGTTTTGGAAGTGTTCAAGTACCAAGCTGGACTGAAGTCCAATCAAAACTTTTAAAATGCATGTTTGGAAGCAGCATCCAGAAAAATCAGGTCAAAAGTTGGTGACCTTCCCTGTCCTTTCAGAGATTCAGGTAGCCTTTGAACTGGATTTTTTGGCTTTTAAGTTAAGTGCACCAACCACAATCACTTGTGGGTGACTCTGTACCTCTCCTTAGTTACATCAGAAGTCTCTTCTTGGGCCTTAAATATGTATTCCACTGAATTTCTGCTGAATCTGACACCTCTGTGAAACAGATTTGTCTTGGTGAGTTGTTATTTCCTGGCAAAAAACCTGTTTTGTCAGAAAATTCCCAATCAGCCTCTAGAATATCATAATACAGTACAAAAAGCAGGCAGTAACAAAGCATAAATAAAGACTGCACTGATCTTTTCCAGCTATTCTTAAATAATAAAATAAAGGAAGGGAAAGAAGAGGGTAGTGGACAGATGGAATAACTGAACTCATCCTGCAGTGAAAAATTATTCCAAAGACTGAGTCCTTGGAACAAATGTGGCTTGTGAGACCTTTCAGATTCCTTTTATCTAAATTCTGTTTTCATTGCTTCCTGCTGTTGCTGCCTCTCACCAAGGGCAGCCCTCAGAGCTGGTGCACTAGTGACTGAAAAAAAAGGAACAACCTGAGCTTTAAACAGCCACCCAGCATAACCATGGTTCCTTGGACATAAGTCATAAATGCTTAGTAAGTGTAGTTAACTTCAAATTCACTGGTGATTTAGGGTTTAGTGTCTTTTTAACGCACTGTATGGCTTTACTCAATATTTACCAAGATTGTGTCTGGGTAAGATCAATTGCTTCTTTTCAGTGGTTGGTTCTTTAGTCTTCATAGAAACACTATATTAGTCATTGAAATAACGATGTTTAATACCTCTTTCTGTTGAAAGAGAGATTGCAGGTTGTAGTAATGGAAGAAAATAGGTAATTAAGTCTTGTGGCTTATATTTTGTTTCTTTTTAGTCGAAGCGTCCTGTTAGTGGTTCTTATACACTGTACTTATATATCTGATCATGAGGGATCTGGTTGCGCTCCCCAGCCGACATCAGGCAGGATGTTACAGGGGTTTGTTCCCCTCCATCCCACACTCCTTGTCCCTGCAAGGGCTGGGCTGGGGTTACTTACTGGCTTTGAGTCTCTAGAAACATATTCCACACATAGATCTCCATTTTGGTTAGTGTTATTTCCTCTGATTTCCCCAACTCCTGTTAGATGCTTCCTAGAAACCTACTCAAAGCTTGAGCTCTCTTTGCTTTGTAATTTACCTTTTCTGATGGTGGAGCAAGCACAGGCTCAGATAAGCTTTTTCCAGGATCCTTGTTGGCTCTAAGTAGCCTGGTTGATGAGTGAAGAGGGAAAGCAAAAGACTGAGCTAAGGCAGCAAACTCGCACTCCCTGCCTGCCTCCCAGCACTCTGGAGCACTCTTTAACCTTTCATGGGAAACCTGAAGCCTCCACATCCCTTCTGGAGCTCCTGGATTTTCTCCAGAATCATATGTCTTGTATCTCCTTATAGATGAACATGCTTTAGTTTTTGGATGGCTCAACACCAAATCAACTTCTCCCTCTTGCTAAAATACGTTCTTTTGATATCATTTTTTTTTTTCTTGACTCTCTTCATGGTGATCTACTGCTCATATCATGGCCTTTCCTTATGCCATGGGTAATTTTTTCACTTCTTCATAGTCATAGTCTTCTTCCTGGTCATAGTGATTTCCCAGCCTTGGCACCCACTGTAACGTGTCCATGCTTAGTCTCTGAGAGAGCACACCTCACTGTAATGTGCTGAGTACCTGAAAGCAGCTTTGACAGCCTTTTTGTGGGATCAGCCATTCACAAAGGAACATTGTTTTTTCATTTTCCATCAAGTACAAGATTAACATTGTGTACTACTAACTGGATTTCAAGTTTAAATTCTGAACTGTCGGATAAGGAGACACTGGAAAAAAACAAATAAATGGCAGATTATGACACAGAGTTTTGAGCATAAAACACTGAACTTGGTTTCTAATGCTACAGAAAGAAATGAAGAGGAAATTGGCAAAGTATGGAAGCTTAGTAAGCTCTGTGAAGTTTAACAAAGAGTTACAGTCTTCATGGGGACTGTTTTTGAGTTATCTTGTAGAATTCCACCCAAGTTACAGTTCTCAGAAATGCTATAGGATAATTTATATTCATCCCAAGTGTTGGGTTCATGTGTGATCTCCTGTCAATTTCAATCATGAAAATCTTGGTTTTCAGTCACTTTCTAGTTATTTTCTCTTTCTTTGGTGTTCAGAGAGTGGTCATGCCCTAATTAAAATGTCGGCTTAGAAACTAGTTTAAAGAGACTGATAATATGAAACACAAGAGTAAAATATAACCTTCTCAAAGATAATTAAGTTCCTTAGAGTTAGGACTCTACTCCTCTTTGAGCAGCAGTTGTGTACAATAGACCTTATCACTTCTGCCAGCCTTTTCATTTTTATAGAGAAGATTTAAAAGTATTGTTCATTCAAAGTAAAATAAACAAGTGTTTTTGTCAGTGCTCTAAGCCACCTGAAAATAGGATTTACAGTTCTATGTAATTGCATTTTCTTTGTGTTTGCATAGAAGTCATAGCTTAGCTGGAAGATGATGGCAATTATAATTTATTATGCTGTAATTGTTACCTAAATGTTTTTGAATAAGCAAAAATCACATCTGTTTAGGAATAAGTTGCACAGCAAGAGAATTCCCTTTGAAATGAATGCTGTGTTCTCAAATTCTGTAACTGTACACATAAAACAACATATTTATTTCCCCACTGAGTCCATTACATTCCCAAGTCAAACTGCATCCTCTCTTCCCTTCCCATATTAAACCCTTTGATTTAATGGAGGTTTTAACTACTGGTTCTTTAGGGAATTTTCAGTAGGCTTTGCACAGATTAGGTTATTGGAAAGTATAGTTATTTGCTTGTAAAGTGGCAGTTCTGTGTCAAAATTGATTTTCTCTGGTGCTGCAATAGTAAAACAGATAAGCTTCTGCTTTGCATCCAAAATACACTGATATTCCTGCCATGATGCTTTCCTTCTACTTCCTTCCCAAGCTGTGTTGTGGGCTGGCTATATAAAAGGAGACAATGATACGCTACACAGAATAGCTTGGATCAATCCTTACAATTCACAAGAATCTTCTGTGTATTTTTGTACATTTACCAGTGATGGCCACTTGTTTAGAGGAAGAAAGCCTATGCTGGGAGTTGGTGAGCCCTTCAGCTAAGGGGCTGAACACTGTGGGCCTCTTAAATCAGTTGGAGCTGTGGATGTTCAGCATCTGGCAGGAAGTAAGTCCCGTGTGCTGTTTCCCTTACTGATACATACATAAAGGGGTGTAGACAGACAAAAAAAAGTGAATAAATAACAAATACATCTAGTACATCCTGTGTCTGAGTGACATGAAGAGGTTCCTACCAGGGTTTCTTGACCAGCTTTCATACCTAGGATGGGTCTCTCTCAGTCTGTCTGTCACATGTCCACTCCTTTGCAGGTTGGACTCCTGATATATGGGGAGTGCTGGTAAATGAATAAAATGTGTTAGCACACATCAACTAATTGAGCCTGGTGAAACCTCAGTAGGCCTGATCCAGATTTAGTAGTATTCACTGATCTAGGGATTTCTAGAGTTTTTCAAACTTGGTTTTGTGTAAGTTTTCAGCCCAGTTCTTCATTTATTCAGTAACGGTTTGTCCATCTGTATTGCTCATGCTGTTAACGGAATTGTTGTCGCAGGCTCTCGAGAGATTAATGTATTTACTGTCTTCTATGAGACATTGCACCAATCAATGTTAACAGCCTTTGACAGAGACATAAAGGATCTATTAAATTAGATCTGAGTTCCTATTAAATTACTATGCATAAAAAGCCAAACTCACCTTATCTGTAGCAGAAATGAATGCCTGCTATTAACGCCTTTAAAGAAAGTTTTCAAGAACAGAGAGTCCAGCAAAGCAGGGTGATAATTTGAAGGAAACAGTCATTTGTGGCCATCCAGCACTGAAGCTGTGTAGGGAGAGGAAGGTTTTCTGTATTGCAGACATGAAGGCATTCCCCTCCCCAGCAATCAGCTCCCCCCTGCGCACACTTCCCTTTACTAATTAGATTAGAGACAAATAAAATTAAACTATTAAGGCAATTAAGAAATTCTTAACATTTGATCAGTTAGTTGAATGCAAATCTGTCTTCCATCTTTCTGCTAAAGGCTTGATTGTATGAGTGTACCTCAGTGCTATGTCCTGAGGTACAGGACGTAACCTGAGGTTGGCTGGTTAACAAAGACAGCAAAATCATAGAATAGTTTGGGTTGGAAGGGACCTTTAAAGGCCATCTAGTCCATGAGCAGGGACATCTTCAACTAGATCAGGTTGTTCCCCATCCAACCTGACTGTGAATGTTTCCAGGGATGGGGCATCTCCCACCTCTCTTGAGCAACCTGGGCCAGGGTCTCACCACTCTCATCAAAAAATTTTCTTCCTTAATATACACAAAATACTTGGATTGAAATAAAAGAAAAAGATCTGTTTTTTCACTGTATCACTTCTCTCCTCCTTGCTGTAACTGTAACAGTCACATGTAACTGCCACTTTTCAATCAACAGAGACTCTGGTGTCTCATTTACCCGTGGTCTCAAATTCCTCTTAGTTTCAGAGGTTAACTTCATTCCCATGACCGTTCATAAGTTAAATGCTCTCATGAATTTGTGATAAATCAAACAAATGCCTGATGACTTCATAAGGAACCATCCCCAAATAGTGAATTAAAGACTTGAGTCAATAAGATTTTACTCTCTGTGATTTCTCTCTTCTTTATCTTTTTATCTTCATGTCTGATAAGGGGAACAAATTGTATTTAGCAACTGAAAGATAAGCAGTATGATCCTTGTGTACACGTAAACTGTTGGCCCTCAATTTTGTCCTGGGCAAAATCAAGTTAAGACACTGGGGTTCTGTCCCTGTCTACAAACTGCTGCCACATCATGGTTGAATTTTTGAGGTGTCACTGAGATTATTGGAGTCTCTGGCTCTCTGGTAGTACATTCCGTTTCCGGGCAAAAAGTTACTTTTTTTATTCCATTGATTATTTGAGCAAACCGAGTTGTCCTTAGGAACACAAGGTCTCAGCACACCCAAGGTGATGTATCAACACTGCAGGAACTTGTCCTGTGATCCAAATTGTGGTGCTACACAGTTGTCCTGCACCTTTTGCTATCAGTGCAGAGTGGGGGATATGTGTGCAAATCATCTTCCTAATTACCAAATCTGGCTTCAAGAGGCAACAATGCTCTTACTGGTGTTAGTATTTACTTCATGTTCTAATGGTGAGCTGGTACCCGGGCTCCTAGGAAGTTCAAGTGCCCTTAAAAAGTAGAAGCTTTACTTGATAGCAAATCAAATTGAGCACTTCGTATTAATGGTCTTCTAATGAAATGTAGAGCAAACTTGTCTTGGTATTCATCTCTTCTGGACCCTTAAAGAAGTGAGGTGACCATTGAAACTTTCAAGTGTCGTTTCAAAGGTAAAAGAGGGCGAGTTCCCCTCTGTGTCAGTGCTGGTATGGTCTTACCCCATAGGACACGTTAGCTGTTTGCCAGAGTTAGGTTTCCTCCTAACTTTTTCCTCACCAGGTTTCCTAATGCCAGCCCTGGGCCATACAGGGAGGGAGTGGAGGCCAGCACCGCTGCACTGGGGCCACCAGCTGTGGATCCTCCCAGATGCTTTCCTCAGGGCTGTCTGGACAGCGTGGGAAAGGGCACGCTAGTAGCCCAGTTCATCTTTTGGCCTGACAGCCTGGACACAAACATTGGTGGAGATGGTGTGCGTGCAGCCCGAGGGTGTCACACCACTACTCTCTACACATAAAGAGGTGGTGGAATTTCATTAATTCATTCATCAATACAAGCCATTAAAAGAAACTGTCTTGTTAACTGGTATCTTGGATACTAATCGGCAGCTTCTATTAAACATCAACCTGCTGATGGTGTCGGTGTCACAGAGGGCAGTGACCTGCGGTGCTGGGTGGCATAAATGCAGCCAGGGAATAAACTGACACCTGAGGCCTTTGAATGTGTCTGGAGGTGTTTTGGAAAGGGAAATACAAGGGAGAGGGGACAAGGCAGTTAGTATTAGAACAAAAAGGTTTCTGTATTGTACTACAGAGAGGAATTTCTGTGTACCTAAATACACAAAGTATTTACTAAACTCAACTACACGTGGGGAGAAGAAATTTCAGGAATATATATATACACACATGGTATGTGTGTGTGTGGACATGAAATCTTGAAGGCAGTGAACAAATGAAGTTTGAACCCAGAAAAGAAGAGATGGGAGGAAGAGATAATTGCAGGGTAACAAAGTTCTCTGGGGAAATGGGTAAGAAATGCACCATGAACTTCCTCTGATGCTGGAACTGTAGGTGACTTAAGTGAGTCCAATTAGTCATCAGGCTGCAAATGTGGAAAACACGTGGAAATTCTTGCCCTTGCCTGTGACAGATGTAGCTGGGAGCTCTGGTAGAGCAGGTGGGGCAGAAAACAGTATTCAGATCCACGCTCAAAAGTCTGCCAGACTTTTCACTCAGTTGGTAACGGGTGCTGTGCAAGGGCAAACATTTTACATCATTATAAATAATCTTTTATCTACATCTCTCTACAAAGAATCAGGTCACCCATCATCTGAAGTTGGAGATTTTGCAAACTAAGTCAAAGTCTGCCACGGTGTGTGTCAGCGAGCGGTGGAGCTGGTGGAGTTTACAGATCCTTGGCAGCCATGGGAAGGCAGGACATAGCAATACCCAGTCTGGAGTTTAGTTCTTTCTCCTGTCCTTTTATTTCTTTAATGCAGTTTGGGTTTTGTGCATCAAATAAAATTTCAATTATAGAAATCATTCGGAATCATGTCCAAAGACATTGACAAAGGTGTTCACTAATTTAATTCTTCCTATTCACCTTTTAAGCTTTATTGTTGTTGAAGAGTTAACATTTGCAGTACTTCAGCTCGTTCTGTTGATCACACATGTACTGCTAGATCTCTGTGAAATAATCTTATCACAGGAGAGAACAACAGTGATAACATTTCAGTTGAATACTGTGGGTGAAAGTTAACTAGTGAACTGGGTGAAAGTTACTCCAAATTAATGTAATGAGCAAGCTTACTCTAACTTTTCCTTGCACACTGTGGCAAATCAAGTCTTCTATATGTGCTGCCTCTTCCAATCCTCCTTTGGCTGCCAACTTGGCATTACTTGACTGCATTGCCATGGTAGAAGGGCTGTGTTTGGGTGGTGGTGTGCTCGGAGAGGTTTGTGCAGGCATTTCACCAAGACCTCCAAAAACATACCAACATGGTGGTCTTGCCCACAAGTCTAAAATAGAAATAGTGACCAATCTGTAATGTATCCCCCAAAGCCACCCTGTTTGTTGATTTTCCACCACTGAATACCTTGGCAGTTGCTTCTTTTTGAAGAGTGTTGTTTCTTATGAAAGCGGCACTCTGTCTGCTTCCCCGACACTTAATTTCTTGTTGGATCTCTTCTGAAATGTTTGTTTCATAGTGGTCAACCTCAGCCACCAGGGGCTGCTTACCAAATTTTTTCTTGGGGCTATAGTGGGGCTACTAATCTTCACTTCCAGTTCCTTTGCAGAATTAGTCGAGTGGGATTCATTGGCTCTTCCTCCACCTCTAACACTGACCCCTCCATGGTAGAGGGGTTGGAACTCGATGATCTTTGAGGTCCCTTCCAACCTGAACCATTCTGAGTTTCCATCTATAAAATCTTTGTCCCAGGAAGAATCTCCTGTAGCTCCTATTTCTGCTCTCACTCCCGCCACGTGCTTGCAATTGTGCACCATGCTTGGACCCCCTTCCACCCTCTTCCTCCCCCCCTTTTTTTTGAATTACTAGCGGGTGACAAATAGCTACTGCTTTCCACTCCATTTCGCCAGGCACAGCTTCTTTCCTGTCCTCAGGAGGTTTCTGACCTTTCAGTCGATGCCTTTTGCAGCCCCCCAGGGGCCTCCGGGGAGCTGTAATGGACTCCCGTTAATTGCCTGTTGAAGGACAGAAGCAGTTCCTAGCAGGATGATTGGTGATCCCCCTGCGAGTACAGCTGTCCTGGTCAGTGAAAAGATTGATCTGACACACACAAACATTTCGGCTTGCTGCTCGGTGTGTCTCCCAGAGCATGCACATAATCACTGCTCGGGCTTTAGTGGTTTCCTGTCTGCCCACACCGCACCAGGGCTCCATTTGCTCGCGCTGGGACTGGGAGGAGAGAGCCAGGGAGAGACCATCCATTCTAATCCCC
>BJBW01014204.1:30148-50506 GCA_004320125.1 Scolopax mira | reverse complement strand
CTCCTCACCAGACTTGTGCTCCAGACCCCTCACCAGCTCTGTTGCCCTTCTCTGGACACGCTCCAGCACCTCAATGTCTTTTTTGTGGTGAGGGGCCCAAACCTGGACCCAGCCCTTGAGGTGGGGCTTCACCAGTGCCCAGTGCAGGGGGACAGTCACCTCCCGAGTCCCACTCCCCACACTGTTCCTTATCCAGGCCAGGATGCTGTTGGCCTTCTTGACCACCTGGGCACACTGCTGGCTCCTCTTCAGCCCACAGTCGACCAACACCCCCAGGTCCTTTTCTGCCTGTTATGTTATGGAAAAAAGAAGGGAATTGAGACAGGAGAACTATGTTCAGCATCTATTCTTTTTGCTAAAATCTGTATAAAGTGAAAGTCTCTGCAGCTGCCAAGGTTGGATCGCAATGTTTCTGAAAGAGGGATTAAACTTTTTTTCATTTCACAGACTTCTGGAGCTCTGCAGAAAATTCATGGTGCCTGAATCTGCAGTTCTTGGGGAACTGAAGACCTACAGCCATTTCAGTCGAAAAAACCCTACAAACTCCAGCCTTATATGGCTTTGTGTGTTGTTTGAACCTTCCCTCTTGGGATTTCTTCTTCTTTTTCATTGCACGTGTATACATTACAAAAAATAGAAAAAGAGAATATCGTTAGTTTTGGCATCACTGGAAAGAGTTTTATTATGGCTGCATGGCTTGCAAAAACCTGCCAAAAGCCACAGGGAAGCTTAGTAAGAAAAATAACTCATTTTAGTTAATTAGCATGGGCCCAGTACAAAGCCTGTGGAAGCCTACGGAGAGACTGCTACTGACTCCAGATACAGAAACCTTTGGATCAGAGTAGAAATTAATTAATCTGTGTTTTTCCTGGTCCATTTCTCATGACCAGGCATAGCTTCCTGGTGGTTTATAAGTCAGCACTGGAAATTTCGGGTCCCACCATGGTTTTGGAAAGTTTTGGATTTGTTTTTGGATATTTAACAGCTTTGTGTCCTTGGCAAAATATCCTTGACAAAGCCTTTGACAAGTCACAGAGGCACGTTATAGAGCTCTGCTTCTTCAAAACTCACCTGTAAATCAAGGTCATAAAAGTAATCACACATCAGATCACGATTAGCACATCTCATAGCCATATATGAATGTGACCTAGGCTTTTTTAAAAAGTTTTAAAACTTTAAAAAAGTTTTAAAAGTTTAAAAAAAAGAAAGAACAAAACAGCTAACAAACAGTTTCTAGAATTCTTATGTTTATCAGCTATGGTCCATAATTATTTTTTTTCATTATAACAAGAACACCTGAGCTGGTTCTTTAAATAGAAAAAGAAAATAAAAAATAAAAGCCCTACAACAAAGTTGTGAAGACATTCTTTTTTAAGCAGATTACCCACTTTCACCTAGGAAAGTGGCTTTTTGGGGATTGAAACCATAATCTTCCTCATATCTTGCAAATAATCAACATAGGAGGAAAAAATCTATCTGTGGAAATTCTTGTAGAGTTCATAAAGCTATTAATATAATAAATTCTTCAGATGAATGAAATCATTAAGCTTATATGCCATCGTAAAGACAAAGTGGGAATATAAATTTCTGTCAGGAATTATTGAAGCATCCAGTATTCCCAGAAAGAAATCCACTACACTCTTACAGAGACTAAATAACATTTCAAAGTATTTTTAACTAGATTTTGTACTTAACCTCTTCTGCGACCAGTTCTTTGTAAATCCCTTTTATTTCCTGCTGCCATGCTGTGATACTGCTTTCTTACGAAGCAGAGACTGAGTAAACCAGCTGTGCTGAATATGTGAGTGATTAGGGAATACTTTCCTATAAATTAGGCATTTGTTAAAGGAAAGTGGTCTATACCTATTCCTAGTGTTTGAAGCAAGTATTTGAAAACTCCACTTTTACTGGGTTATACAACTTCAGGGAAGAACAATCCTGTCCATGGCCAGGTAGAACACAGTCGGTAAAATACGTGTCTTATATCTACTGTGAAATTTTCAGCTATGCTAATTAGTCACCTTAACTCCCCTAAATTTGGCTTCTTCTAGGCAAACCTCTGGATTCTTTGAAATATGAGGGCTTTTATTTCTGATTGATTTATTTATTTATTACAAGAACCACTGGAATTAAGTCATTCATATTGGATGCCAGCTCAAAACTCTAACTTTGAAATTGGGTATTACCTCAGCATTAAGGTGTTTGGTTTTGTTATATTGCCTTAGCCCATGCTCTCCTCACCCACTTTCATAAGTGATGGGAACAATGGGATCCACAATGCACCCCAAAACTGGCAGAGAAGAATTACCAAAACAGAGAGAACCCTCCCCATTTCTACTCACTCTTGACCAGGGAGGGGAGCCATAGGATGAGGAGGAACAGTCTTAAACTGAAAGAGGGGAAATTTAGATTAAATATTAGGATGAAATTCTTTCCTGTGAGTGTGGTGATACCCTGGAAGAGGTTGCCCAGAGAAGCTGTGGCTTCCCCATCCCTAGAGGGGTTCAAGGCCAGGCTGGATGGGGCTTTGAGCAACCTGGTCTGATGGGAGGTGTCCCTGCCCAGGGCAGGGGGGTTGGAACTGGATGATCTTCAAGGTCCCTTCCAATCCAAACCATTCTATGATTCTGTGAAGGTTTCAAGGCAGCTGACTGCCTGAGTTGCCCTCTACCTGCAGCAGGAAGATCTCCAGAAGTCTGTCCTTCCTTTCCGCGGTCCCTCAGCTGTTCCTGGCTTAGCTCCTGTAGGTCCCGTTTCAAGCCAATCTTTTTCCCAGCTACTGTTTCCTGGGCTCCCTGCGGCTGCAGCAGCTGTTCCCTTCCCTTGGTCTCCCTTTTTTTGTGGGGAGACGTTTGTCCTTCTCACCAGCTGCCCTCTCCCAGCCCCCAGCGATTCCAATCGCAGTCCTGCTCTTGCTCCCTTACTTATTCCTCCTGAAACCACCTATGGAGCCCTGCTGCCTTCCTCTCACACCCAGCTCAGGAGGGTGCTGGCCCTGCCTTCGCAGCCTGCTCGCCTCTGAACACCCCTCTCTACCTTCATGGGAAGAGAAGGAGCCCCACAACACATCACACCTGTCCGGATTTGAAAGACTTTTTGAACAGAAAGCCCAGCTGTCCCAAAGGAGAGGTCTGCAAGACACGTTGAAAAAGCACTAATCTCTTTTTGCATATAAATTTAAGTTTAAAATGCATATTTTCTTGTCTGAAACATCTGGGGTAAAATGTAAAGCTCTGCTCTAAGAAGCAATCTGCCCCGTTTGGCTCTCAGCATTCCACATGCGATCTGGAAGCCTGCGATTTTCTTAATTATTTAATTTTTTAATAATTATAGCATAATTAGCACAGGTTCTCTGAAACTGTTATGTTACAATAAGGTATGTCCAGTGAACTCAGTCATGAAATCCAGGGAACTTAGATTTTGAGTCCTCCTATAGAAGCAAAGACATGGAGAATATAAGTTATTTAAGAAAGAATGTATTGTATGCACTTATTTTAGGACAGAGTTAAGGTTCTATCTGAAACAACTATTTTTAACTTAGTTTTATTTTACTTTAACTGATTTCTTTGATTTGAAATGCTTGTTTATTTCAACCTTTGCTCCATTCAAGCTCTTTTTTTTTTTTGCTGTAGTGAAATGTAGCTTGAATAAGTGGACCATCGTAATGATCAGTGAACATTTCTGCAAAAGCAGTGTATCACATTTCATAATACTTTTTCTTACAATGTGAGGCACAACAAACTTTTCATGCAGCTCTGAAGTAAACACTAATTTGTGAAATCAAGTTTTCTAGCCTCTGGATGAAAAAAAAAATATCTTTTAATCATAACAGAATGTAGGCGGTAAGTAACATTTAGGTAAATCTTTAAAAGATGTACAACTTCCTGTTAAGGGTCATTTATAATTGAGGGATTCCTGAAATTAAACAGTTAGATGCAATAGCATTTGTTAAAAGTTGAGAAAGAAATGGCAACTTGCCACATTCTTAAGATCATGTAATTGAGTGAAATCTGGAATTTAATACCTCAGCAGATGACAAGTTCAAGGATGACCCTGTTTTACAAAAGCCCAGTTGGAACGCATAAAGCCATCTGATTTTGAGTTTTCATGTGAAACATTTTAGAGCAGCAGGATTAATGAATGTATGAGAATGTGTCCTTGGATTAGAATGCATTCCTTTAGAATGAGAATAAGAAATATGAGAAATATCAAAAAAGAAAACAAACGCAGCATTGTTAATTTCTTGCTATGTGATTGAAACACTTGTAACTAAGTGTCTATAATATGACTTCAGTAGTGGCTCATTTTCTCACAATGCACCTGCAGGTCTTGGAAACAGTTGTAAACAGAGCATGATTCTGCTAAGAGACAGAGCCTATAAACTGCCACTAAACTCTGCCTGGTCTCCTCTAAGTGCCCGTAGATTCCTCTTCTGGAACTAACAAGATAATAAATATAAGTCCTCTCACATTTCCAGTTTAGACCACAGCGTTTTCCATCTAAGAACGGACCTTTGTAAGGAGATGAAAAATATCATTTAAAGGCATGTGGGATACTCACAAAAACCCATATTGGGTGAGCAAAATAAGCTGAAACTCCAGTTTAAGTGACCGCTACTGTCACAGCTGCCACACAGGTCTTTATCTCCATCTCACGTTCCTTAGTTTGATGGATCCAAAAATACCTGAAGAGCACAGGGATTGGTGAAAAATAGCTTAGATCTCTATTTATTTAAAAAAAAAAAAAAAAAAAAAAAAAAAAGAAAGGAAAAGGAAAGGAAAAAGAAAAGAAAAGAAAAGCCAAAGCAACGTTGTCTGAATTCTGAACTTAAGTTCACAGTTCAGTTCAAAGTGTCCCAGCTGTTCCGTTAGATAATTTCTTGGCTAAAGATCACTCTGTTAATAAGAATTAAAATGTTCACACTCTCTAATGACAAAGCATAACTACTGAAGAAAGAGAATTATTGCAAACATTCGAGTTGCCCACGAAGTGAACTTTTTCCCATTACTGTATCTGCAACCCAAGCCAGAAAACAAACCATAACATGCTGGTGGGTTCAGTATTTTAGTAATTGATGTAAAAAAGAGAGCAGTAGCAGCACAAAACTTGTGAACTTTCTGATTCTTTCAGCAGAAAATAGTTGCTTTTTAAAGAGTTGAGGGCTGGACGATACATTTCTTTAATAGTGCCAGGATGAATTTACTTCCTCTTTGGTCATTGTTGTGCATTTGATCATTCCAGAGTTTTCCCATTAATTTAGTAAAACACAATTCACAGCAAAATGTGAAGTGTCCTACCTCTCAAAAATATCCTAGTTCTTTGGAAAGCCACTAAAAACACCTACAGAGTGGAAAAAGCAGGAGGAGTTATGGCATCACTGGCGGTCCATGACAAAAACACAGGTGGGTGTGTTGATAAACACGTTCAAGCTGCAGCTGCTGCTGGTTCTGATGGGAAAAATGCTGTTCTAGGGATTAGGAATACACTGTAATCATGCCAGCCAAAACATGCATGACAGTTGCAAAGGAAAAAAGAGCAACTATATAAATGGCCGTGGTAACCACAGTGATTTCTTTTATATTTGCAAAAGAAACACCTTCCTTAAGCTTTGCGCTCTTTTTCCTACTGCTGCTCTCTTCATGAGAATATGGGGAACAATCATAATTCATTGTGAAATACTCTTTTAGTAACTTGCTAGAGAATTATTTTAGCCCTGCTGGGATTTAATTTATAAAGTAACCTGAACTCCTGCTGACCAGAAAATGAGTAGCCCTTTGTCCATTAGACTTCTCGGGGGGTACGGGGGTCCTCATCCTGAGAAAGGACATCAGAGTCTGGTCTGGGGCATTTGGAAATGAAACATGTACTCCTTCTTCTTTTACCACCGAAGACATTTCATACCGCATATGATATGCATGGCTGACACAGAGTAATACTATATCTACATTTTTCAAGCAGACAGAGAGTAGTTGATGTGTCCTTTTCCAAGGCAGATGTTTTCCAGATATGCTATTGTCACTCATTAAGATAGTAAGTAAGGCTTGTATGAGTTATGATATGGTAAATACTATATATGCCAGCTCATCCATAAAATACTATGGATTTCTCAGATAATTCTCCCTCCGGCTTGCTTTAATCATTTCAATATGCCTAGTTTCCTTACCAGCTCAGGACAACTTATATATGTACCAGCAGCATTACAAGTAGTATATGAGAAACAAACTGATTATGATTTTAATGGATTTTTTTGCCTTAAAATGTATTGAATCTGTTCTGTACCTGGCCGTAAACCTTCACCTACGTCAGAGGAAATGGAGAAAGCTGCAATATTTTTTCAGAATCTTCATTGCATTAGCAGGAGGCCTGGAATGGTACAACTATGTCAAATGGCTTTGTATGGTCTAAGACAGAGTGCTTTCCTATTTGCTGCCTTTGCCACAATAATCACAGAATATTCATGGTTGGAAGGGACCTTTAAGATCATCGAGTCCAACCAAAAAAATAAAAAAAAGCAAAACAAAATCACATAACACCAAACCAAAAAAACCCAATACTACAATAATCACCACAACCCAACAATCCCAGGCACTAGAGCATGCCCTGAAGTGCCACATTTGTACATTTCTTAAATACTTTGGGGATGGTGACTCCACCACCTCCCTGGGCAGGCTGTTCCAGGGTCTCACCACCCTCTCAGGAAAGTAATTCCTCCTGCTATCTAATCTAAACCTCCCCTGCCCCAACTTCAGACCATTTCCTCTGCTCCTGCCATTATTCCCTTGGGAGAAGAGGCCAACCCCCACCACAGCACAACCACAACAGCAACGACCACAGCACCATCTTACTGGCTCATCTTTTTTTTTAATTTATTTTATTTTGGGAGCGTTGACTTTGCTTCTGGACAGATTCCTCCCTCTGCTAGGCTGGTGCAAGTATGTTCCTACTCCATATACATGTGAAATTGCTGTTCATTACCATGGCTATTTTGTCCCGATTAAGGCAAAAATTCATATTTCCAACCCACCTTGTTGCATTTGCAAGCTCTGTGCTGTATCCAGAGTGCAAAGAGAGGAAAGTACTTCATACCCCTGGGCTTAAGGGACTCTTGGGGAGCTGGAACCCACAGTGTCTGCAACGTGCTTTGGTAGCCTAAACTCAGACTGCACAGCAGGGCGGCATGCAGATGTGTATGGAATTAAATTAAACACTCAGGGAGTCCACACTCAGGCCGATTTCAAGGAGTGACTCGAGCCACTCTGATCCAACTCCTACCCCTTCTGCAGGAGAGTAGCTTGTGGCTGTGAATTCAGAAGCTAAATTGCTAGCATTCACCTGGAAAGAAAGCTGTGAGGGGAGGCTACAGAATATCTCCTGCCCTCCTTCCCCGCTCCCTTTCCTTCTGCAGGAGAAACCAGTGGCTCGGGACACTCTTTGGCCTGACTCCCCTGTCTTGATACAGGCCATGAAGATGCCTCTGAGGGCTGGAGCACCTCTCCTATGATGGCAGACTGAAAGAGTTAGGGTTGTTCAGCCTGGAGAAGAGAAGGCTCCTGGGAGACCTTAGAGCTCCTTCCAGGCCCTAAAGGGGCTCCAGGAGAGATGGGGAGGGACTCTTGATCAGGGAGGGGAGCCATAGAATGAGGGGGAACAGTTTGAAACTGAAAGAGAGGAGATTGAGATGAGATCTCAGGAAGAAATTCCTTGATGTGAGGGTGGTGAGACTGGAAGAGGTTTCCCCAAGAAGCTGTGGCTGCCCCATTCCTGGAGGGGTTCAAGGCCAGGCTGGATGGGGCTTGGAGCAACCTGGTCTGGTGGGAGGTGTCCCTGCCCAGGGCAGGGGCTTGGAACTGGATGGTCTTCAAAGTCCCTTCCAACCCAAACCATTATATGATGCTATTGTTCTATGATTCTTTATTTCCCTCTTACCAGAGCTAGTGAGTCTTTTCCTGACCTGCCTTTTGAATGGAAGGCTGATCTTTTAGTTGCAGGTTTTGCAGCTTTCTTCTAGTCTAGATCACATTCAGACTGAACTTCATTCACAAGATGTGGGATGTTATCCGTCTCTCCTGAAAGCTAAATGTCTCCAGCGTAGGTACCACAACATCTGTGCAGTCACCATCAGCTCTTTGTAGAGTCAATGAAGAGAAGCAAGGGCTGTTAAAATATCATTCAGTTTGACAATTTCAATCATCTGCTTTATGTTGAAAAAAAGGAATCTAAATGAAAGAGAAAGTTTATTATGCCCCAGAAAAATCTGAAAACACATAACCTATCTTCTTTTTAATTCACCATTCCTTCCTTAGAGGATTTCTGTTCTTCCAAAGTCTTCAATTTATTCCTTCTTCAAGTGGCTTTTGCTCTTCCTTTTCTACTTCCTGAGCTTCTGCCTCTACCTGGTACCACCAACCATCCTAAAAAAATCTCCCTGAGCTCTTTTACTTTAGAGCAATCACTCCCAAGCATTTACCTGTTCACTATTTCTCTCTCTCTCTTTCTCTCCATGTCCAGAGCTCTCTTTCTTCACCAGGTCTCCCAAATGCATTTGAGCACACCTTCAGATGTGGTTGGTAACTTTGGAGGGCCTGGTACTCCTGCAGTGTTAGAGGCTAAAAAATAAAAAATAAAAAAAAAATCTTATCACCACTTATGAGATTTGCCTTTTTATAATGACACAAATTACCCTGGAGACTTTGATTAGTTTCTGGAATTCTTCCTCCCTGTTGAAGACTGGCTTGCTTGACTCAGCTCTGATGCACACTTTGGTGTCCTTTTTTAAGCTAAAATTAATGTTTTAGACATGATCACGGCCTGTGTGTACAATAGCTAAAACATCTCTGCTAATCCATTTGAAAGCACACCCTGCCTTCCCAGTTTTGCCTTGCCCTTGTGGATGCCTGTTCTTCAACACACAGAAAGAAAAAAAATAGTTGTCAAAACTGGCTAGTCAAGGACCATTCGTTTCTAATAAATAATTAGTATTTCTAATAAATATATTTTTGCTCACCTGCTAGCCCTGTATTTAAGTTAATTAGGCAACTTAGAGAAGACACAGACTGCTTCACTTCAAATTTGGTGTATGGTTCACTCCACGTGAAGCAACAATGACCTGCCCTGCAGTTCCAAAGCAGCAGAGGCCCACCCTCCCTAAATCCCAGAGGGGACTGAAATATATGTTGCTGCCTTTTTTCTCTCCTTTTTTTTTTAGTTTCTCTCAGACTGCAGCTCAGAGAAATGATCAGCCCTTGTTTTCTTCACCTCAACAAAATCTTTTGAGCAGTGTCCACCCTGCAGTCCTTTAGTCAGTTGAGAATCATATGCTTGTCCAGATATTACACTTTTCTCCAGAAATACACTTTCAGACACTGTCACAGGAAAAAAGAAAAAACGAAAAAAACCTGAGGTAGAACAATTTACACCAGTTACTGAATCTGACCCAGGAGAGCGCTTGTACTGTCTGGCCATAAGTGAGCATTCAAGCAGCATCAGAGAAAAAAGACTAAGAAACAGTTGGCTGGAATTGTTGATGTAATATTCATGTCCTCCTGGACCACCAGGAAACATACTCTTTACATCACTTGAATTTTTTTTCAGAGAGACCACTATATCTGCTTGTGAGAAGGATCTTACCTTGTTGGACAAACCACATGGGACTTTTGCGAGAGACGACATTTGCAATTCACAGACAGATGAACGACCACACAAAATGTGTGATACAGATAAGTCTTCAAAACCTGCAGTGCAAATTTTCTTGATGTTTCTAAACTGTCCAGCCCAACAGCTCAGAGTGAGGTGCTCAGGCCAGCTGGAGTCCATGCAATCTCTGTAGGATATTTTTCAATGTAGTCATCTTGTAGCTTATCACGGGTGAATTTTATCATGAACCCTTCCCACTCGTGAGATCTCAACTCTGTGAATAAAATACTGAAATTTCTGCTCTAACCTTTATGGCACACGAGCTGCAATAGTACAAGTTTTATTTCCAACTCCAAATGTTCAAACTGACTGCAGCTCCTCTGATGTTCATATGTATGTGTTTAATTTCATAGAATCATAGAGTCACAGAATGGTTTGGGTTGGAAAGAACCTTAAAGCTCATTGCGTTCAAACCCCCTGCCCTGGGCAGGGAAACCTCCCACCAGACCAGGTTGCTCCAAGCCCCATCCAGCCTGGCCTTGAATCCCTCCAGGGATGGGCTAGCCACAGCTTCTCTGGGAAGGGCTTCTCCAGGGCCTCACCACCCTCACAGCAAAGAATTGCTTCCTCATATCTCTTCTCAATCTCCTGTCATTCAGTTTCAAACTGTTCCCCCTCATCCTATGGCTCCCCTCCCCGATCAAGAGTCCCTCCCCATCTCTCCTGGAGCCCCTTTAGGGCCTGGAAGGGGCTCTAAGGTCTCCCAGGAGCCTTCTCTTCTCCAGGCTGAACAACCCTAACTCTTTCAGTCTGCCATCATAGGAGAGGTGCTCCCTCTGAGCATCTTCGTGGCCTCTTCTGGCCCCACTGCAACAGGTCCATGTCCTTCCTGTGCTGAAGACTCCAGAGCAGGACACAGTGCCCCAGTTAGGTTCTCACCAGACGGGAATAGAGGGGCAGAATCCCCTCCCTTGCCCTGCTGCCCACATTTTTTCAAGCTGCAGTAGCTAGCAGACTAAAGTAAGGTTTTTTGCACGTGTATGTGTTTACATGTGCATTCAACGCGGAGCAAAGTAAGGTAAGCCTCATGAAGAGGAGTTTGCTTTATGAAGAATCAAATCCACTTTACTCACTGTAATTCACATTTTCACATCTGAAAATAGAACCAGAAGCTTAATTGTCACAGTAGTCTTCCTTCCTCACCCTTGTTGCCACAACACACATCTGGCAGACAGGTGTATGTTCTCAGTATCTGGGGTTTCCCAACATGTCTCAGATCAATCTTTCAAAATGGTTAATCACTGTCAGTATATTCAAGCTCCATATCATCCTCAAAGGAAAATGTTAAGGTTATTATCTGGTATTTCTTTTTCACATCATCTTTGAAGAATGTTCAATATCTTGAACTTAGGTAATGCCTCTGCTTCCCACAGCATCGATAACTTGATCCTCAGATTAAACACTAGATGGTAGAAAAGTGTAGAATGGGAAGTGTTACAGATGCCCAAGCATAAAATTTTTTCCTCTCTACATTATTTAATGTTTTCCTATCTATTTGGTAAACTAAATTATGAGGATACTACGTTTTGACTGAAAAATGACCGTTCAGGTCTTCTTGTTTCTCCCACAAACTCTCGCCGCTACTGTCATGCCCTCAGCAGGGTTATGTATTATACAGAGAGAAGCTTTATTGCTGATTTTCTGGACAGAACTTCTAGGCAATGTTGGCTGACACAAGTGGCTGTGTGAGGAATAGCTGCTTGCACAGAAAAACATATTCTGCCAAATTTTCTTCTGGCACCATTTAAATTACCAGAGTTTCCAGAGGATAAACTCAAAGTAGGGTGAATAATCAGGTCCATCATTATAAATCTAGAAAACAGCTGCACTGCAGAATAAAATTAGGTGTAGGGCTTACTTCTCACTTTGTTGTATTATTCTAGCTATTTCTGTAAGAGGCTGCTCAAAATACATAGTGTGTTTATCCACTCAAACATTGGATTCCCTCTTTGCATGTGACTTCTGTGACAAGATATAAAAAATATATATATATATATATATATCTCATAGAATCATAGAATGGTTAGAGTTGGAAGGGACCTTCAAGACCATCCAGTTCCAACCCCCTGCCCTGGGCAGGGACACCTCCCAGCAGACCTCCAAGCCCCATCCAGCCTGGCCTTGAACCCCTCCAGGGATGGGGCAGCCACAGCTTCTCTGGGAAACCTCTTCCAGTGTCTCACTATCTAATCTAAATCTCCCCTCTTTCAATTTAAAACCGTTACCCCTTGTCCTGTCACTGCACTTCCTGACAAAGAGTCCCTTCCCAGCTCTCCTGTAGCTCCCTTCAGATATTGGGAGGCTGCTGTGAGGTCTCCCCGGAGCCTTCTCCAGGCTGAACAACCCCAGCTCTCTCAGCCTACCTTCATAGCGGAGGTCCTCTGTCCCTCTGATCATCACATATATAAAAATTTGCCTGCCTGAGGAAGTATCAGTGCTCAAAACATTTTAATTAAGCAGATTTATGTGGAAATCCAGTCCATATAGAGGCTCATTGAAAAATCATGCATGGTTTGAAGTTTAATTGAACTCATTAATACTCTTTAGTAATGTTCAGTGCTTCCAGATGTTTATAGTATCAGAGTTCAGATGTACCAAAGAACTGAACGCCAACTAAACAATTCATGTTTTACCAGAGAACGAAATGTTATTGGAGTGAAAACATCTTTTTCTAGAGAAATCTGGAAGCCAATGGTACTAAAGTGACAGGTCACATACAGTCAGGCTTTGTGCCACACAGCACCAGTGATAAAATTTACATCCTACCCATTTATATTATGCCTATGGCTGTTTTGTTATTAATGTACAAGAATTTCCCATATCAGAGCTAACAAACTGCATCAACCTTGAAAAACCTGCTAATGTTTCACCAGGCTTTTATTATTATTTTCTTCAAGTTTCACAAATGGGAGCTACATTAGGAACAGTCTGAGATAAAGATGCCTAAAACTTTTCTCCATTAATTAAAGATATATTTTATTCTACTACGTCGGGATAACCTGCTCTTTTCTTTTGCCAGGTCACAATTCCCTCAACTGCCAGTAGCAGTTTTTAATCAATAGGTCCAAGATTGTAACTCAACAGATGCCTCTGGCTGACAGATTCTGGCTCTAACTGTCTTAAAATGTCTGCTTTTCATTGTCCTGTAAATTATTGGCATCCAGGCCATTCCTACTGTATGTACACCTACTGTGTCACATGTTTTCCAGCATTTATGAACTCCATTTTTTTAAAGTTTCCCTTAATTTAAGTCTCATGAGATACAATCAATAAATTTTCCTTAACGGTTACACAAACAGAAAAGGTCTTGGCCATCCTCCAGGCTTTTCCCCGTTGTGCTAAGGTAATACCTACTTTTATGTCCTTTCCCATTTCTCCATAAAGGCTGCCTTGTTTTCTAGCTTCATTTGAATTCGTTACACAGAGAAGAGATCAAATCCTTTGAGATGTCCTTTCCTGTCATTTGAGTTTCTTCTTGCGTGACTGGCTATTACAAATTGGAAATATAGTCCAAACTCTTGTATTAATAAGTCCTATGAGTGCTTTGATATGCCTTCACAGAATCACAGAATGATATGGGGTTGGAAGGGACCTCTGGAGATCATCCAGTCCAACCCCCTACCAAAACAGGCCCACCTAGAGCAGGTTGCACAGGAACCTCCAGAGACGGAGGACCTTATTCTGAGATAGACTACCATTGCCGAGTAATTGGCCAGCAGCCTAATGTTCTCTTCCCTCTTAGTGCTGAATTTGGTAAATTTACAAAAAATATTGATTGCTTTTCATGGATATAAGCAGGAAGGCAAAGGACCCGCCAGTTCTGAGTAACAAATTTCATTATAGGAGCTAAAACACAGTCTTCCTTTTCTTGCTTCCCTAAATTGTAAGTGATTACAGAAAATCAGGAATGAAGGAAATGTGTTTTTAAAATCCATTGTGTTTCATTGGTCATCCATGTTAAGCTGAGGTCACAGAATAGCAGGGACCCAGACATTAAAAAGAAGCAGAATCTGGCACAGGAAGTGATGGGCAACAAGAATGGGGCAAGAGTAGTGACAAGGACAACATACTCAATGTCACCTTCACCTCCATCTTTACTGGTAAGATCATTTATAGTATCACAGAATGGTTAGAGTTGGAAGGGACCTTAAAGATCATCCATTTCCAACTCCCTGCCCTGGGCAGGGACACCTCCCACCAGACCAGGTTGCTCCAAGCCCCATCCAGCCTGGCCTTGAACCCCTCCAGGGATGGGTAAAGGTTGGGTCTTCAGGAATCCCAAGTCTTTGAAATCTGTGTGAGAGTCTGGAGAATGGAAGACTTACCCTCTGTGGAAGACGTTATGGTTATGAAACATTTCAACAAACTGGACATCCATAGTTCCATGGGAGCTGATGAGATGCACCCCTGCATGCTGAAGGATGGATGGGGGAATGTCACCATAAGACTACTCTCAATTACCTTTGAAAAGTCATGACGGTCATGAGAGATCCCTGTGGATTGGAAATGTCCAAAGCAAATGTCGCTCATATTTTCAAGAAGGTCAAGAAGGACGATTTGGGGAACTACAGGTCAGTCAGTCCCACCTTGATCCCAGGAAGTGTGGTAGAGCAAATAATCCTGAACGCCATTTCCGAACATATTAAGGACAAAAAGTCAATTGGGAGTAATGAGCCTGGATTTGTGAAGGGAAAACCAGGCCTGACCAACCCAACAGCCTTTTACAATGAGATGACTGGCTCGGTAGACAAGTGGAGAGAAATGGATGGGTTTTATCTTGACTTCAGCAAGTCACCCTGCTGTCCACACAAACAAACTACATATATGGACAGTAAGGAGGGCTGAAAACTGGCTGAACTGCCACATTTAAAGGATTGTGATCAGCAACATGTACTCCAGCTGAGGCCAGTCACTAGTTGTGTCCCCCAAGGGCTGATATTGGGGTCAGTTCTGCTTACGGTCCAACACTCTCAGTGAGGTGCAGCCAGCAGTGGTCACTGTCACAGAAGCTTCTCTGTTTTTATCTCCTTGTCTCAAGTTTAAGAAAATGAAGCTAAGAAAAGTGTATTTAAAGCACTAACTTTATGTTACAACAGAAAAGACTAAAGCATTAATGATGAGGGGACTAGAACATCTCTCTGAAGAGGACAGGCTGAGGGCTTGAGTCTTTTTAGTCTGGAGAAGACTAAGGGGGGATCTGATCAACACCTATAAATGCTGAAAGGGTGAGTGTCAGAACATGGGGACAGTCTTTTTTCAGTGGTGCCCAGGGACAAGACAAGGAGTAATGGGCACAAACTTGAACATACGAAGTTCCATCTAAACGTGGAACTTTGAGGTGGCAGAGCCCTGGCAGAGGCTGTCCAGAGAGGTGGTGGAGTCTCCTTCTCTGGAGACGTTCAAACCCACCTGGACACGTTCTTGTGGGACCTGCTCTGGGTGGGCTTGCTCTGTCAGGGGGTTGGATTGGATGATCTCCAGAGGTTCCTTCCAACCCCAACCATTCTGTGACTAGCAGACCATAATGAACAGTGCATCAAAAGGGTGTGCGCTGTCTCTAAGCAGCACTAAGACACTGTTAAGCAAATGATATATCAAACCTGACATCTGAAGCATGAGCAGATATGTGTGGGTGATCTCTTTGCTGAGAAAACAATTGTATCTGATTAAGAAACAGCTCCTGCACAGAGGGGAAAATCTAGCAGTTGTCACAGAGGTTAGAGGAACCACTGCAAATCATTTTGAAATTTATTAAAACCAAGAATGGGGGAAAACTGCTTAAGTGCTTTCTGCAGTTGATCACGTATCACAAAACCAGTCAAGCACCAAATAAGCAAGACAAATGATGAACTAAGGATGAAAGAGAGAGCTTTTATCCTGGTATGCAACCAACTTGGCAAAAACTGTTCACTCAAGAAGGGAAAAACTATGTTCCTTGATTACACCTGCACTAATCAGATAAAATATTTTGTGCTAACAACAAAGCACTGGCTCTTTTAAATGATTAATAGATATTTAACTATAGATAATCTTATCTCTACAATAAGGTGTCTCCTGAAACCAATAAAAAATTCTTTCAAGCCAGGGAACTGGTTATATTTTTATTATATTAATGTTATGAATCATATGGTCTTTACATTTTAAATTACCTATCAACCCTTGTTGCTGTCTTTTGTCCCAGAGAAAACTATCTATTCCTTCAGGAGATGTCACGTAATGGTTACATGCTGAATATCACTAACACATTGAATATGAGTTTGAAAAGGGTAATGTCACAGTAGATGTACATATAGTCCTGAAAGCAGATAGGACACCATAAACCACCAGAACAACCCATTAACATTGTAGATGGTGCATTTACACGGTACTGTTCAACAGCTCAATGTGCTCCTCCTGTGTGGAAATAACAGTACATGCTCATGCTTGGCTTGTCATTTTAATTCAGTATTCTGTGCTATTTTATTTTTATTGACTAATAGATGATGTCATGTGTTGAAAAGGGTGCACCGTAGCATCATAAACCTCTGCTGATGACAAAACATTTTGAAGGGTAAATCTACTGTTGGGGTCCATACCAGCTCATGAGACCACACTGACAAACAGGTGAATATGTCAAAGATTCAGTTTGGGAACAGTGGATTTAGAAAGTTTTCCTCTCGGCCAAGTTCAGTGCAAAGGTATATTGCGAAAAAAAATGGAAGCCCTTTTTTTTTGCCGCATCAACATCAGAGACATTACTCACCCCGAGGATCCATCAGAGTCCTGTAGAAATGCAGCAACCACCGCTTGGATTTCCTCAAGAGCTGTTTTTGGTGTCCGTACTGGCTGGACCTGACATAGGAAATTGATTTTTGGCAAGCCATTTGCTTTAACCACAGCTGTACAGCCAAGCCAAGCCAAATGTAAATTTTTCCAATCCAACAAATCATTTTTTAATTTTGAAATAACGGGAGGAAAATTCATCTTGTGAAACTGACGGAGGTGAGGAGAAATATTGACTCTTGAGCCCCTCATTTGTTTAGACCACACAAATGCAAACGTGTTTTACAGCTGTTTAATCATGGACTTCTGTATTTCGGATTTCAGATTAAACATAATACACTGCATAACATTCTATCTGGTTGAATTTATTAATTTCTTCCAGACCATAAATTGTAGATTTTAATGGATAGATAACTATTAGTGGCCCATCAACTGTATGTAGGGCAGATTTACATAAATCAGACTTATTTTCTGCCTTCAGTAAAGGTGTTGACCACCAAAAGAAAAGATGTAAAGTGGGTGGAGACAGAGGACAATATGGTTCATGTCCTTTCTGTAATTGAAACTCTTGGGAGACTGTGCCATTAATTTTAATCCCGGAAAGTAACAGAAATATGCTTATGCAAGTCACCTCACAAGTCTGATCCCTCTTTCAAGAAGAGTGTATGACTTAATATTGATGCTTTTACTGTATAATGAGAGCAATAAACCTTTGTTTGCTTCCTCACCCCCTGCAGCCATACATCATGAACTACGTGCCTATAAATATATGTCTATAGATGTCTCATGCTACTGTTAGGTGCTTTGGTTGATCCATTTGGATTGGGTGGGAATTTTACAGACTCTAAAAAGCTCAAGGTCTTCATAATAAAAGTGCACACAGCTGTGGCACAGAGAATAACCAGAAGAAGGGACACTATCCTGTCTGTAAATATCTCCATCCCTGTCTCCAGAAATATATATTTTCATTTCTAGTAACACCTCAGCACCAGAGTTTCTTTGCTTCTGGTTTCATTTACACTGATAATTGCTTCTAGTAAATTCTTCTTATGAAAAAAAAAAATCCTGAATAAATAAAAAGAGGTGAAATTAACAGTACTTTGCACCACTCACTGGGTAGTGGTGATTTCTGAACACTGGTGTCTCGTCTGAACGAGATCCATGGACTACTTTTCAGGACTGCATGAGAGATGACTATAAAAAGCAAATTCCACCACACAATGTCTCCAGTGATTGCACAGAAGGTTCCTTGACACTTTTAATTCCTCTTTCACTCCTTCTCTTCTGAACAGAGGCAGAGCCCTGGAAGAGGCTGCCCAGAGACGTGGTGGGGTCTTCTTCTCTGGAGACATTCAAACCCACCTGGACATATTCCTGTGCAACCTGCTCTGGGTGACCCTGCTCTGTCAGGGGGTTGGACTGGATGATCTCCAGAGGTCCCTTCCAACCCTCTATCATTCTGTGATTCTGTGAATTGCCACGGAAGTTCCCTTCATCCTGTTAAGAGATCTTTTGGTAGGACTGTAGATGTCTTCAAATTTCCTAGAATGGCTTTTGCTCAAGAACTAAGCTACTTAAAATTTTACCTTGGATTAACATAAACTTTCCTGTAAGCATCTTTGATTGAGATCTGATTGCAGCAAAGCAAACTGCAAGAAAAGAATCTTTTTCCTTCTTTCTGGTTTGTTTTCTTTTTCCTTTGTTCCACGTGGTCATCTTCCAGATTTGAGTGCCTTCTGGTTTACGCTAGGTGACAGAATTATCTCTGCTTCCAGGTCCAGAGCATCCCATAAAAGGGAGCAATGCAAAATCAGTGGGCTTCATCCCTAAAAGTTGTGGTCAGTTGTGGGGTTTCACTGGGTCGTGCAATACAAAACCTGAGCTACTGAAAATTAGAAAACAGCTGGTTTTTGCTTCTTCCTAAAAATAAAGCATTTTGATGTCATAGGCAGGAGAGAATTAGCTGCAAAACAGAAGACACACCATGTAAATTAAATGATCCTCCATCCAGACAAAAACTTTTGGAGCTCGGTGAGTGATCCCCTGAAGAGCAAAGCTGAGGCAGAGACAGAAAACCTCCTCCTACCTGCGGGGACAGGCACGTCGATGGCAGCGCCAAGTGAAAAGGCAGCCAAGCAGCCTGGGCCTCTCAGACAGCCCTGGAGCTTGCCAAGCTCCCCGAGTGGCTGAAGGTGTTCAGAACGAGCTCCGGGCCAGAATGAGGAACAGTGACTGCTCGCCCTGTTTTCTAGATGAGCCTCCAGGACTGTGCTTATTGCCAACTGACTCGCATATGAGAAATACAGCTTTGAAAGAGGGCAGCCGGGAGACTTTTTTTTTTTTTTGGTACTGACATCCCTTGACAGACTGTGCAAGAGAAGAGATGCTTTTTATAGAAGCATGGTTGGTAGTTTCATACAAAAAAAAAAAAAAAAAGTTGTATTAACTAGGTGAATGAATAAGGCGTTGTACACATCAGAAAAGATCAGCAACATGACATTCAGATTTCCCCATTATATAGAAAAATACTTGGTTCAGAAATGGACTTTTCTTTCTGACCTTCTCTATGAACCTGTAAGTTACCTACACAATGAAGTTAAAGTGTTTACTTTTTCTCTTGATTTAATAACCTCTTTTTACTAACAAAAATGCACCCCATATATTTCAGCATTTGATTGATGACACTGAAGTCTCTGTGAAGAAACTTCAGTTATAGGTGTCTTCAGGAGGAGAAAACCGATACACGAAATCCTTGACATTTGTTGTCTAGAAACAAGAGGTCAGTCAATGAAAAAAAGAAAAAAGAGTAAAATATTTGTTAAATTAAAATCCATTTACTGTTGTTAAATGTTAAATTGTTAAATTAAAAGTCCCTTCACTGAAGACTGCACTCTTGTTTTCAATAGTAAAGGAAGACTAGTAAACATTTCAGTGATGAAAAGTGGAAGCTTCAATTTATACAGAAACTTGGCTGATCTTGGCTGATACCAGACAAAATTGCAAAAAGGATTATCCAAATTAAAGCCTATGGTCTTTCTCTATGTTTTCAGAGCCAAGATACAAGCTTTGTTTAGAGAAAATATATGTTTTTAAAAAGCTTATGGAGTAATTTCCTATAATAATGTGGGTTTATGAAACACAGGTCTCCTCTGTGACAAAGTGACCTGCTTGGTGAATGAGGGAAAGGCTGTGGATATTGTCCACTTAGACTTTAGTGAAGCCTTTGACACTATTTCCCACAGCATTCTCCTGGAGAAACTGACTGCCCATGGCTTGGATGGGAGTACTTTGCACTGGGTAGAAAACTCACTCGAAGACAGGCCCAAAAGGTTGTGGTAAATGGAATTAAATCCAATTGGCATCTGGTCACAAGCATGTTCCCCAGGGCTCAGTATTGGGGCCAGAGGAACATCCTTATGTTCTGGATAAAGATGAGGGAATTGAGTGCACTCGCAGTAAGTTTGCAGATGACACCAAGTTGGGTGGGAGCATTGATCTGCCTGAGGATATAAAGGCTTTGCAGATGTATCTGGACAGGCTGGATTGATAGCCCAAGGCCAATGGGATGAGGTTCAGCAAGGCCAAGTGTTTGGTCCTACACTTGTCTCACAACAACCCCCTGCAGCGCTACAGGCTTGGGGAAGAATGGCTGGAGCTGCCCGGCAGAAAGGACCTGGGAGCGTTGGTCAGCAGCCGGTTAAATATGAGCCAGCAGTGTGCCCAGGTAGCCAAGAAGGCCAACAGCATCCTGGCCAGCAGGACTAGGGAGGTGATCCATCCCCTGTACTGGGCACTGGTGAGGCCCCACCTTGAGGGCTGGGTCCAGTTTTGGGCCCTTCACTACAAAAAAGACATTGAGGGGCTCGAGCGTGTCCAGAGACGGGCAACGGAGCTGGTGAGGGG
>BJBW01014202.1:8610-23210 GCA_004320125.1 Scolopax mira | reverse complement strand
GTGGTGAGGGGCCCAGAACTGAACCCAGCCCTCGAGGTGAAGCCTCACCAGTGCCCAGTCCAGAGCCACCATCACTGCCCTGCTCCTGACCCAGGCCAGGATGCCGTTGTCCTTCTTGGCCACCTGGGCACACTGCTGGCTCCTGTTCAGCCAGCTGGCCACCAACACCCCCAGCTCCTTTTCTGTTGGGCTCCAGCCACTCTGCCCCCAGCCTGTAGCGCTGCAGGGGGTTGGTGTGACCAAATGCAGCACTTGGCCTTGTTGAACCTCATCCCGTTGGCCTTGGCCCATCCAGCCAGCCTCTCCAGGTCCCTCTGTAGAGCCTTCCGACCCACCAGAAGATCAACCCTCCCACCCAGTTTAGTGTCATCTGCAAATGTACTGACGCTGCACTCAATCCCCTTATCTAGATCATTAATAAAGATATCAAACAAGACTGGCCCCAAAACTGAGCCTGGGGGACACCACTGGGCTGATCCCCACTGGTGATTGGCCACCAACTGGATTTCACGCCATTAATCAATGGACAAAACGGGAAAAGAAATTGAGCAAGGCATTTTGGCCAAGCTCTGAGCAGAAAAAGATATTTTGAACAGGATAAATATTTTCATTTTGGTGAGAAAACTATTTACCAACAGTAAAATAAACCCAAACCTATTCAGTCATCTCGATTAAAAAGAAACAGAACCATTATATCTCTGGAGACTAATTCCAAAACGCAGTTAGCCAGACTCATAAAAAGTTGTATCCCAAATTAAATTCTGCCTCTTTGCTCACCTTTAGCCGAGAAGAGAGACAAACCAGAGGCTCGGTGTTGCTTGGGAAACCAGAAAGTGGAAAAGAACAAGAGAAACTGGGAGTGACTGTTATTCTTTCACTGTCCAAACTGCTTGCAACCAAGTAAGTTGAAATAAAACCGACACAATTATTTGTTAATTTCTGCAGAAATGTAATCCCAGCCAAAGTAACAGGGAGAGATTACTGCTTCACTAATGGGCTGTTGTTCTTGCCCAATGAGACATGAGATTTGGGGATATTTTTCATTTGTGAACCTGTAAAATACTCCTAAGCTTTTCCTCTTTTTTTTTTTTTTCTAGATCTATTGAAACATGAAGCCCCCAGGCTGCCCAGTGAATTTACAACAGTCCATGGTCTCTCTAGTGCCCTTGGTGGTTCCTCCATCCCCGTGTCCTGCCTGATGCCTACAAGGAGCCAGGTGGATCAAGACAGATGAGACAGAGCTTGTTATGAGGCTACTCACGTGTCATGGAGAACGGCCTGGCCCCGTTCTGCTCTCGTGCAGGTGGAAATTACAGATCCACCAGGACAAACTCAGAGCCACGTCTTTTACTCTGCACTCAACCCTGTTTCAAGGCAGCGTTATCGGTTTCGCTCCTTTCCCTCAGCCCGTGATCCCTGAAGAGAAGTGCACTGATGCTCTCTGCTGAGGATAACAGTTCCAGGTGGAGAATAACTGGAAAGTAAGAAGAAACTGCCCAACATGAGCCTCGCTTGCAAGGAAATAGCCTTAGGTACTTCAGGGACAGTTTGCAGTCACTGGGAAGATGGAGAGATGCAGACAGAGTGCCTCGTCCTGTCACTGGGAACCACTGGAAAGAGTCCAGCTCCATCCTCCTTCAACCCACCCTTTTTTAGATACTTGTCAGCATTAATAATGTCTCCCCTCAGCCTTCTCTTCTCCAGGCTAAAGAGTCCCAGCTCTCTCAGCCTTTCCTCATCAGGGAGATGCTCCGATCCCTCCATCATCTTAGTTGCCCTACGCTGGACTCTCTCCAGCAGTTCTCTGTCCCTCTTGAACTGGGGAGCCCAGAACTGGATGCAGGATCCCAATTGTGGCCTCCCCAGTGCAGAGCAGAGGGGGAGAATGACCTCCCTCCACCTCCTGGCCACACTCTTCCCTACGCAGCCCACGATTCCGTTGGGCTGGCCCAACAGGCCATTGCTGGCTCAGTGTTTGTCCCTATCAGTATTTACTTTGCAGCTCTGTTCAAACCACCACCAAAGGTGCATTCTCACTGATAAAACATTTTAAGCCCCTGGTGTGACAGACAGTTTTATATAATCCCATTGGAGGGGCAGAATTATAGCTACAACCAAGCACAATATTAACTTCATATTCCATGTGTCCCAAAGCTGATCTGCTTTTGCCTGGCTGTATCAGTTGGCCTTTGAAAAATTATTACAAACTTCTCCACATCTTTGCTCCTCATCTGTCATGCCGTGATAACATCATTACTGTGACAACACCTACAGTCATCTTCCCAGCTGCAGAGAGGGGGCAGAAGCACGAGGAAGAAGCGTAAAATGGGAAAAAGGAATCTTACTGATCAAAGACAGGGCTCATTCATTCTCTAAACCAGAGAACCTGTCTTATGAGCAGGGTTGAAAGAACTTTCCAATCATTTTTTCATGCGCCCGGTGGTGTTAACTGGTAACAAGGTGGAACAAGAACAAGTGACAACGTGCAATCATAAGCAACATGGGCCACATACAGCCATTAGCTGCAGGCACTTTGCTGCTTGGTTTTGCACTGGGAGAAGTTTTTTTTCTCATAAAACGGAGGAGCACAGATAATTTTGACAACTTTGCCATCACGTCATTGCAGTATCTCCAGGAAAGCCATAAACCCCAGACTTTGGTTCTGCAGCAACGTTCAGGATGAATCTCTAGCGTGTTTTAGCACGTGTAAAAGTACCTGCGAAAGACACGGATGGGGAGGAGCACCAGTAACACGAAGATAAGGAGGTACAGTGGAATTCTGGGTGAAATTGCTGCCACGTGCACTACAAGAAACCCCATTTGAGAATCAGCACGTACCTATTCACAGCACAGATCCAAATCATCCTCTCACACCTGGAATACAGATACTCACAGGAGTGGTCTAGTTCTATCCGACAGAAGCAGATGCATCCATAAATCACAGTCCTTAAAGGGTTTGACCTATTGGGTCCAGTAGGTCTGGCCAGTTGCAACGCAGGGCAAGAGATCTGCTTCCAGCCCAGCTCCCTGCAACACTTATTGCTGAGAAGCATCAGAGCCCAGAAGATGCTCTGCCTGTGAAGCATCTTTCCCTCCGGGCTGAGAAGTCAATGACAAAGAATAGCTGTAAAGCTGCAGGGAAACAAAAAATTACACTGCACATATGAAGATACTGGAGATGGATGGGTTCACCAGCCTCTCTGAATTCTCCCACGAGGAAAACCATGCTGCCATGAACCTGAACCCCTGTGTGGCTCTGAGAGTTGTCCTTGCTAACGGGAGCAAACCGTGCTGAGGCCAAGGGGTGTCCTCACAGAGAGAAAGGCTACTCAGAAGAGCGAGGGACTTGCTGGGTTAGTACCAATTGCCCATCAGAACTGCCACACCAAAAATATTGGGGCTGGAGGAGTCCCATTTTATTATGCACCATTTAAAATGGAAATAAAATGTGTGTAAGAGGAACAAGCATGCACACAGACTTCAAACACAGCCATTAAGCCAGCAGGCACTTCCCTCGTTAGCAGAGTTCCTTTTCCCAGGGGACTCAGACAGATTCTGACCTCATGTCTGACATTTGCTGAAGTTTCGATCCGAGCTGTTGCTGTCAGGAAGCCATCATTCATAATTTAGCATTGTTTAAGAAGGCCTGTTCATGAGAAGGTCATGTCTGATATAGAGAAGGACATAAATTTGGTCTCACAAGAAGTAATCCCTCCAGACGAGAATGAAGCGTAGGGAAGAAAAGCAAAGCAGGGAAAAAGCTTGTTGCTGTTGTTGCTGCATCTTTTCTTTCCATTACAAACGATCCCTAGCTATTCTTAGGGAGAAATGTGAATTTGTGAGGTATCAGAAGTCCCCCTCCACTTTCAAGACTGGCTGAAAATTGACATTTTCATGATGATTAGAGGGCTGGAGCACCTCTCCTATGAAAAGAGGCTGAGAGAGCTGGGGGTGTTCAGCCTGGAGAAGAGAAGGCTCCGGGGAGACCTTAGAGCCTTCCAATATCTGAAGGGAGCTCCAGGAGAGCTGGGGAGGGACTCTTTGCGAGGAAGTGCAGTGACAGGACAAGGGGGAACAGCTTTAAAATTGGAAGAGGAGAGATTTAGATGAGATACCAGAAAGAAACTCTTTGGTGTGAGTGTGGTGAGACCCTGGAACAGGTTGCCCAGAGAAGCTGTGGCTGCCCCACCTCTGGAGGTGTTCAAGGCCAGGCTGGATGGGGCTTGGAGGTGTCCAAGGTCTGGTGGGAGGTGTCCCTGCCCAGGGCAGAGGGTTGGAACTGGATGATCTTTAAGGTCCCTTCCAACTCTAACCATTCTGTGATTCTATCATCACTGGAAGCCTAAGCAATGAAAGAACTTGGGAACCTTTGCTAGAGCAACCTGCATGTTCCTCTGCTGAACTTGTATTTTTTCATCCCAGACCTTGTCAGTTAATGACATGGTCCCACCAGTGCTCCCCAGGTCACATGGACACCCAGGACACACAGACATCTTTAGTTCTGGAGCTTTGTCACACTTATTTTTCTCAAGTTACTTATTCAAACATGATTCCCTTTAGAAACACTTTAAGAGACACCCTTTCACTGCATTTCAAGGTCAGTCCAACAAAACATTTGAAAGACAAGGAAAGAAGAGTTTTCTCTCTTGAGAAGAAGTACAGGATTTCTTTGTTTTACAAAATGTCACACTGTGATGCCTACCATCTAGAATGCAAATTTCACAAGTCATTAATTCAACCAGATGGTGGTGTGGAGCCTAACAGATAACATACGCTGGCTGGGAGCATAAATATCAACATAGCCCACTTTTTCCTGTGTTTTTTTTGTTTGGTTGGTTTTTTTTCCCCAGACACAACATACTTTTCAACCTACCTATTCACTCTGTGGGAGATGTGACATCAGTTTCACTCATCTTCTAACATCACTGCGGGAACAATCACGTTTTGGGCTCAGAGAGGATAATGGACAATTGCCTAAACACCAGAACTGAAGGAAGGAACAAAATCTTTGATGTGACACGAAACGATCATTTGCTCACGTGAGCCCCTTGCACCAAGATGACGAGTGCAGCTGTAGTTGTACCATCATTGGAACAAACAATGTGCTGTGTTTTGCAGTGACACTAATTATAAACATCAAGCACCTTGCAAAGTCTGCATTATTTATTTTTTTTTTCCTTCTGCGGAATTTTTAAAAGCCCATAAATGCTGAGGAAGCAGGTCGCTCCTCAGATGGAAAGCTGTGGTTTTGGCTGCCTGTGTTTGTAGTTTTAGGAAGGTAAGGTTGGAGGCTGAAGAGGGAAGAGTAATTCCACTCTTGTTTATTTTCCTGCGTGACAGGGGTCAGGGAAGCAGATACACTCGGGTTTTGAGTCACCACCTGCTCAAACAGTGACTCCACATTTTTGGGTGATCAACTCAAAAAGTTATAATATAATATATCATTCCAGTGACTCATTTTATGATTATCCAACCCTTGACATCCTTAGGAGTCAGATTTCCAGAGGGGTTAATTACTCACAACTCAAATGATTCATAGTCACTCTAAAATATCATTATAAAACCATAGGAAGAGCACACTAAACCCAGAAAAACTCAGCAAGACATTTTTCAACTGATACCCATCAACCCCTCTAATGAAACAAGGACCAGATAGACCACATTCTACCAAGCATATCATTAATTTCATAAAGAAGTGAAACATATCTGACTGCGTGGGGGGAAAAACGAGGAGCTGCTCGAGTTTAAATTGATTTTCAATGTGTCTGCTAGGTTCTCTGAAGATTTTCTTTCTCCCAACTCCTAACTTTGAAGAATACAGTGAGAAATTCAGCTTTTTGTATGCTTACCGCCTGCCCAGTAACAAGGTTTAGCTAGTTCTATCCATTAATTTAGGAACATTCCTCCTGCACTCAAGCACCATAAAATGGTGTACTAACCTATTCATTTATCTCCTGGACTATTTAAAAAAAAAAAAAAAAAGAGTTTAAAAACCATGAAGTCAGATGGTTTACATTTTCAGGTGACAGTTCCCACAGCAAGAATACATATACATCTGCTCAGGGACATTTACATGTTACAATTATATGCATCCAGAAATAACACATATAGACTTGCTATCCATTCATAAACTGGAAAGATAAGGAAGAAAACAGATTTTATACTAGTATCATCCATTTAAGACTAAGAAGGAAATTTTCAAAAGTTTCCTCAATCCCACAAATGCTAGTCCTTAAACATTTTGTCTCCTTGGACACTTGAAAATCTACAGCCAAGATCTTAGAAGCTGTATCAGCACTTGGGTATTTTCCCCTCTTTATTCCAGCCACACACAACTTTTCTCTCTTCTCTGTGGGACTCTACATTCTTCTCTCTAATTCATCCGTCTTAGGACCATTCTGAGGCTCCCATTTACATACGACAACAGGATTTTCTAGCAACTGAGGATTTTTTTTTGACATCATGCTAGAGAAAAGCCAAAATATTCAACTTCCCTGTCATTAAGGGAGTGAGGGCTAATAAAATATAAGATTTTCTTGGTGAAAAAGTGAGCATAGCTCAGTTTTTTGCAATAGAAGTGAAATTTGTATTTCCTTTGATTTCCTGTCATCTTCATAGATTGTAGTTTCCTTTTCTCTCGCTGCTTCACTCCTACTCATTCTCATAATCTGGAAATTACTTTAGTCTCAGCTATTTCCTGTGTGTTAACTGTATTTCATTGGCTGCCAATTCAGTCTTCAGTCTCTGGCACTTGCCTTCATATTTAGGCAACACGAGGAAAATTAATATCATAATTATACCATTCAAGCAAATCACAGGAATTAAATTTGTGTCTAGCCAGACAAAAATATCTTTGGTTGTTAATGGAGTGTATGGGGTTTTTTTTCCTCCTCAAGTAGCATCACAAGATGGTAGAAAAATTGCTCCTGTGTGGTCATGTTCCATGGACAGTTACTCTGCCACAGAAAAGCAACACCCAGCCCCAAACTTAATGTTCTGTTGTTCCACCACCATATGAAGGTATCCCCTTTTTCCTAAAAAGGCTTACATTGTGCTTTAGCTTTTATACTGATGTTTCACTGCCTGGTCTTGAACTTTGCTGTTAAATGCTGTCAAAACCCCCTCACCTGAGGGCTTGAAAGGAAGGAAAGTTATCACGATAGCACCTGGTTGTTCCTACTTTCAAACTAACACATCCTGCACTGAAGTCACTTTACAGCAGGTATTTGGGAACGAGTGGCCATACAAGTTTTTAATAGAAGGAGATGCAGAGAAAACTAATGACACACTGTCAGTGTATTTCACAGGCTGGCTGTTTGATATCCACCAAATCTGTGTTTAACCCACCAAAGTCATTAATCACTCCAAGCCTCCAATGTCACACCTCCTGACGGCCTGGGCAACCGCTTTGAAAAGACTCACATCAGTTCCCATCAAAGAAAGTTCTCTCTTAAGTACAGCCAGGGTGCTTGAGAGATCAGCTGCTTGTCCCACACACCTTTCTAATTGCAAGTAGTAACCACATGGCGGTTCATTAAATTAAATGAGAAAATTTAATTGCTTTACTGCAGAATATCAAGTTATATTTATGCACATGTATTTGAAAAACCATTATCGCCAAGATCTGAGCAAACTTCTGTCCAGGCTATTTCCACATTTCAATTTACTATAAGTGATCTGGGCATTGATTTAATTGCTGTAGTACAAAACCCTTTTATTTCAGAGAACTCTACTTGTTTTTTTTATGTCTAGACTCCATAATGAGTTCAGACAGATCACAGTAAACCTTTCTTCCTAGGAAAGGAATAAAAACTGCATTTGGTTTCATACGCCTCTAATTACATTATTTAAATAACATCAGTTTATTTGTAGGCAGGGTGACTGTAAAAAGCAATGTCTGTTTCTCCCCACAAAGAATTAAGCCGGTTCCTCCCTGCCAGGAAGCTACCAGCAGGAAGGGGAGGAGCAGCAGCTCAGGCCAGATCTGAGTTCTGGGGAAGGAGACAGTTAGGTCCTCCAAGACAAAAAGGCAAGGAACTAGGCACTGTTCTGTGACATTTAACTCAGAGAGACCACGAATCCCAGGTGTAGAGGGGACACCTTAGGCCATCAACCACGTCTTGCTGCAGTAAAACACAGTCACTCTCACAGCAGGATTCAAGAGGTCGAGTCCTGTGAGTCAGTCTTTTTGGCCCTTGCCATAAATCCGGACAATCATCTAGACTGATTCAAGACTAAAAGTCTCACATGGGAGCAAGACATTATCACCACCACCACCAAAAGACAGTAGACACGCTGTTTCTTACTCTTATCTACACTCTGTCTTTCATCATGCTCTTTTCTCCACTGCATCTCTTGCCTTTCCCTTCTTTATCTCAGCCCCTCTTCTTCTGCAGAGGCAAGAGGAGAAGAGGCTGGAGACACCAAACTCTTTCTGAGCTGTTGGCTGTCCCACAGGTGTGCTCTGCTGCTCGTCGTGGAGAGTCAAAACCAGCAAGTTTGCAGATTTCCAAGAGATGCCTCCACAAGGATCCGGAGTTGACAGAGGAAACGGGTAACGCAGCGCGAGGCCGGGATCCGAGGAAGACAGAGGTGGGAGATTAAGACAATTTAATAACGAGCAACTCTTCCACTTCACCTTCTCTCAGCCACTTCCACTCACGCAAACAGCACCGAAACCCTTGGACTGAGGCCAAAGTATAAATAGATCAGCAAGCTCGGGACGTTGACTTCCAGCTCTGCAATGCAGATAGCTCTGCCCTCCCGTAGGAAGCGTGAACAGAACCTCCAATTGCTGAACTTAAACATGGCAGCCTCCTCGCCCCTGCGCAGAGCCAGAGGGTAAGCAGACATCACAGAATCCCCATGGGGTTGGAAGGGACCTCTGGAGATCATCCAGTCCAACCCCCTGCCAGAGCAGGGCCACTCAGAACAGGTTGCACAGGAACGTGTCCAGGTGGGTTTGGAATGTCTCCAGAGAAGGAGCCCCAGAATCAGAGTTGTCTGGGTTGGAAGGGACCTTTAAGATCATATAGTTCAACCATTCACTTAACTGATTAAAAAAAAAAAAGAAAAAACAAAAGAAAGCCACACAAAAATAACCCCACATCACTAACCCACATCCCTAAGCACTTTGTCAACCCATCTTTTAAATGCCTCCAGGGATGGTGCCTCAAACCTTTCCAAACCCAGCCCATTCCAAGGCTTAATAACCCTTTTTGTGAAAAAATTTTCCTGAACCTCCCCTGGCACAACCTGAGGCCATTTCCTATGACTTGGGAGAAGAGACTGACCCCCCCCGGCTACCCCCTCCTTTCAGGGAGTTGGAGAGAGTGAGAAGGTCTCCCCTCAGCAGATTTGGATTCCTCAAGTCAAGAGAAAGGGTCCGTACTGTGGGTTAGCCCCCCATGGCAGCCAGACACCCCACCAGCCGACCAATGCCAAACAACCCCCTGGGTTTCTGCCTCTGAGAAATGTACGAGGTCTGATGTTCCAAATGACAATGGATTTGCACACACTTACCCCCCACCCCCTTTTTTTCTTTTTTAAAACATTGGAAAGCAGACAAAAAAACCCAAAGCAATTTAAGCATACAACTTCCTACAGGTTAAATTCATCCAGCTGGAACGATTAACAAAATCTAAATCCCAATTAGTAACAGCTAAAAAACACATTTGTCATTTCTGGAGTAATTAGAGAAGATTGAAATTTTCTAGATGAGAAAGCTGCTCCTCTACGTCTAATGAAACACACTAGAAAAAAATGTGACCTTTTAAAAAACTAGAAATGGAGAGGTGGCATTAAAACTTCCAGAGAAGCTACCAAAAAAAAACCACCCAGAAAACAAAAAAATAAAATCAAGAACAGCTATTTTAATGTGCTACTTCAGAGAATATTTCCATCTGAATACTTCTGCTAAAAGCAACTTCTTGTGCCAGATCCAAGACCTCCTTAAGTTATTAATATTCTGCCATCAAAGGCAACAAGATTAGCCTTGCAAAATAATCAAGAGAGCTGCAACTATTTACAGGCAACTTAATTTATGGCAGCTTTGGTCACAACAGCGACAGAATTTAGAAAGACAATAATCTGTATGAATAAAGTGTTCTAGTAAGCACCCAATTCAAACACTTTAAATATAAAGACAATTAACTCTCCAAATTTTAAATAATCAGGTTGTAGCATTCTGTACAAAAAAATGTTCATCTGAGGAGAATGGGGGTGGGACATCTTTAATATGCATCCAGCATACACATTTAACTATTACACATATAAAAACCCATAAAATTTTATACAGAAATTTATTGTGCAAGGATGATTTTCATGCTCATTTACAATGAAATTATTCATTTTAACAAATAACCATGCCGTTGCTTAATTTCAACACTAAGCAGAGTATTTACATTCAAGTTTACATGTTTGTTCAAGTTCCATGTATGGTATATTGTCAGAATTAAGTAAGAATGCATCTTCAGATCAAATTTTGCATTTTTTACATTAGAATATCATCGCCTTTCGGACATTTACTGGAAATGATAAATTTCCTTTCTTTGCAGTACCCTCATTTCCCAGCTATCGTGCAGAAATGAGCACCACAAAGGTAGATCTATCTCTAACCAATTTCTAGCCAGGGATTTCCAAGCTGTTAAATGGAAAGCTGGAAGCTGGAGCACACCGCTCTCTGACTGACTTCTGGAGGACTCATGTCACCCTTACAAGAGATCCTGCCTTAAGAAAATGAGCCTCAGGACAGTTCTTTCACATAATCTGATAATAACAACAACAACAACAACAAAAGATCTGTTTTGGCAATATTGAAGCAAAGGTCTTATACTAGCACCAAACTTACTTTGGAATTTTTTGTCCTTTTTTTTTTTTTTAACCACAGGGATAACTAGGAACACTGCATCATGGTTTGCCACCTTTTTAAATACAAAAACAACCAACAAAAACTCCCTGAAACATGCTGTATCGTAGTAATTTAAAAAAAAAAAAAATAAAAAATCAGCAGCTCACAAACAGTCGAAAAACATTTTTTTCAAAATATGAAATTTCAGTGTGCAGAAATTCTACCTGTGACTTTTTGGTGCTCCTTCTTCTTCACGCTCTATGATCTCGGGTAAATTCAGGCTCCAGCCCACGCTTTCTTAACCCACCCCCAAATCTCTGGCACCTTTGGCAAAGGTTACCACTAGAGGCTTCCCAATTATCTCCCACCCAACCCAACTCCTCTTAGTTCTTAAGCTGAGTTGAGAATCAGCTATTGCAACATGCAAACTCAGAAAGGGTTCTGAATTACAACTTATCACGGTCCTGTCCAACAGATTTTTTGTTTCCTTTCACAGCTCCATGTGATACCTCCTAATTAAATCCATACTCTTGCATCAGTGCTTTTCCTATTGTCTAGATTTCACAGGGGCCTGTAATCCTAACAAAAGACTCAGAGCTTACCTGCTAATATGCTGCCCTGACGTAAACTTAAAAGGACAAAGTATAGTGATTGTCTTGGATTTTGACAATATTATGGGGAGACAGTGATTTTGAAGATGCAAACCTAAACATTCCCACATTTTAAATAATCTTTACATTTGGCAGAGACTATTCCACTTTTCTGTCTTCACGTTGTGACATCTCCCCCAGAACTTGTGGGTTGTGAAGTGACTGTAGAAGGTTGTACTGGCAGCATTTCTAACTCAGATTCACGTACAAAGATGACTGCATCACCACTGACATTTATTAAACACTGAGCCTGGGGAGAAAAGAAAAAGACAACACAGAGTTATCCAACTAAACAATAACGTATTTTATGTTTTACTTGTATCTGCTAGATACAACTACACAGATAACAGAGAAGTCAACAGAAGGACAAATTATGAGAATTTATTAGCGAGGCAATCTCTCGCTGGTGTGCTATGAAATGTGTAGACAGATTCTCCTAAAACCACCACAAATTAAATACCTGGGTAGCTGTACTTGATGCCACTACTGTTTTGAACGTATTTCATGTGCAAATATAATACATCGTCATCTTTATTAATAGTTTTGACCCTTTATGTCCAAAATGGAGCATATTGTAGCAGCAACTCAGGTATTTTTAATGGGGCTAGGATGAAAATCCTAACACTGCAGCATCAGAAAAGCTAAGTAAGGTCAGCACTACTGTTCAGCCATTTCCTGCAATTTAATTCATTCTAGTGAACTTAGTTTTTTTACCCATTTGGGTATTTATGAAGCATATGCCTCATTTTGTGTTAATCCTGTGTTCAAGAATGTTCTTGGCTTCTTCAAACAAACATTATGACCAGAGATCCAGAAGCGTTAGACATGGCTCTACAGGGTTGTTGATTTTTAAATATATGAAATGTGTCACACAAATCACAAGAGTACCGTTATTTCATAATTTACCTGGTTTTTGTTTGGATTTTCCATGAAAACACACTGCTTCATTATGTACGAGACAACTGCATTCCCCCCTAAAGCTGCAACGTGAGCTCTCACCATTGCAAATACTTCAGCAATAAAAGCATGGAGAAAACCACTGACACCACCCTCCTGGAATGGGAAAAAAAAGAAAGTATTTTACATTAGGCATAGCTACAAAATGCTGAATGCTTTTCTTGCATTTTTATCAGCTGAATATTTCAATAAATCTTAAATGGTACATTGTATGAACTTAAAACCTATTCACTGTTTAATGGGCCACAGTCAAAAATCAGACCAATGGAACTAACGGTTTGAGGAAAAGAATCACAAGAGGTTATTCATTTGTGACAGGAATTATTTGCAGTCGGTATATTTCATATATTCATACTTTTCAGATGTTCCTACACATCTGCTGGAGCATTTAAGATTCCAATGGCGGTTGAATAATGATTTTTTTCTTTCAGCAAGAAGGATACAACCTTTTTTTTTTTTGATAACTAGCAAGCAGATAAAGAATAATTTCTACTGAGGATTAAAAGAGATTTAGACTTCTTGGAAATTACTGCTAAGGAGTGGCCACTACCTCTGGTCACTGCAACTTCACATATGCTCGTGACTGTCATTAGTTTTCAAAATTCACTAAAGAAATGATCCCTCAAAACACAAAGGAACAGGCAGATTGTTGACAAACAAGTTATTCAAGGTTTAGGTTTTTTCCTCCTTGAAGCCTAAAAACTTCTGGCCATCCCATTCAGTGAAGTTTTTTGGCTTGATGGTGCTCAGGAGGCATTTTTACTTCTTCAGTTCCAAGCTGAGTAATTTAAGTTGCTGTGAAAGGTGGAGGAGAAAAACAATGAAGCATTTTTTTTTTTTCGAGCTAATCTTTATGAAAAAAATGTGAGCAACTACAGTGGGGTGGGGGGTGGAACCCAACACACAAAAACCAGGCAGCCAACCAAAAAAATTTAAAAAAAAACCCAACAACATATTAAAAAAACTTAAGGAAAGAAACTCATGAAACAGAGCTCAATATTGATTCAAAATATCTAAAACATTTCAAAATGAAAGTGAAAGGCAAAACCACTGGACTTCCCACATGTGCACATGCCATTGGAGAAAATGAGCTACCTCCATGGGGTAGGCAGGAGAAGAGACTGAGCTGAACTTCCACAAATATGGACAGTCCTCATGTCTACTAGAAAAAAAGTATTATCTACCCTGAACAGGCTCATAAAGATATTGGGAACAAATCCTGTGGGTGAAAATTAACAAAAGGCAAGTATAACTTCACTAATCCAAGCATAATGCATGAATGAAGTCAAGTGCTGCCAGAAATCAGAATTTTGATACAAGTTTTTCATTCCTTGTGAAATTTTGATTTTGTCCAAGTGTTTTAAGATTTTTAACTGATGGGAAAACCAATCTGTAATATTATAAGGCTAGTACAAAGTTTGATGACAAGAGGTTATAAATATCCACCCATTAATGGCAAAATCTATGAGCAATGGATAAATCAGACTTTAAAATTATCATTGATTTCTGCAGCACAGTATCTGGTATATACTTCAGCTTTTGAAAGAGTTCACAGGGCTTCAGTGTTCTGTAAACTACCATAATAAACCATGAAACAATGCAAACACAAATGCTGCTAATTATTTTGCTGTGGAGTCTGAAACACATTGGATATAATGACCCCCCTGCTTTGACTCTGTTACAGTCTCAGGGCAACACCATGCAAGGAGTATTAAAGCTGGTTTGTGACTCAGCCCATGCAGCTGAGAGAGATTTAAACGCCCAATCTTCATGAAGGAGTTGAATCAAGTACTTGAGCAACCTACCTCTGCTGAGATCTCCTATCACACTTATTAAAGCTTGCTCATCAGCTGTTTAATTTGCATCTACAGAAGCTGCCCTTAGTACAGAAATGTCATGTAACCACTTCCCCGGCGATGCCATGTATGTACTTTTGAAAACGTTGTCCATTTCACACTGATTTCTCAAGTTAAAAGAAGTCATAACTTACAAGATCCAAACAAGATGTCGACCTGATCAAAGTTTCTCTATAGAGCTCGCAACTCGTTTTACAAAGGCTGATCATTTTTCAGGGCCACAAAAATGATTAGGGCCACAAAAATGACTAGGGGGTTGGAGCCCCTCTGCTCCGAGGACAGGCTGAG
>BJBW01014200.1:0-38386 GCA_004320125.1 Scolopax mira | reverse complement strand
CCATCCCTTGGCACTTAGCACAAACATTGCCCTTATCATCCTGAGAACGAGCAGTTTGCTCCATAATATGCTGTTAATTTCAGAGAGTTAGAGGAGGCCTAACTAAAATGTAAAATTACAGAACACAAAAATGGTTGGTTTTACCTCAAACCAGGACAGCATCCTACTATTATGCCTAGTTAATCCGTTCTTGCACATATGCTAAATTGTATATGCCATATGCGCTACTATTACTATCTATTAATATTTCCCAGCACACCTACTTACTATATAATGTGTAAATCTATATATTATAAACTCAATCCCTCACTTGACATTTTTTCACATACTTGTCACATTAGGTCATAATTAAACAAGTTGTTTAAAAGATACATTTTAAAAATAGTACTGTGATGTCTCATAGAAGTGAAAATTAAGAACTTCATTTTATTGTTTTCATGATTCCCTAGTAATATAATGGTTGCTTTGATAATTTATTACCAGCTTCTCCCAGAGTGTTGAAACAGCAGAGTACATCATAGGCCTCTCATTACTACAGTGTTTTTTTAGAAATGAAATCAATGTGGAATATCAAAAAGACATTTAAAAGCATACAGCATGTATTACATCTTTTCTGAGGTACTGCATTTTTTCCAGAAGCAAAATATTTTAGGAAAAAAACCTATTTTCTGTGATAGCAATAAAATCTTAAAAACGTTGGAATTTGTTATTTGTCTGAAAAATTCTTTTAGAAATTAAAACTTCTGCAACCCTTTTTTTCCCAGACCTCTGCAATATTATTTTGTTCCTGACGTGACTAATCTGGTGTCTATCACATTTAACTCACTAATATTACTCTTTCAAGGAAATAAATCTATATAACAACATAACTCCCTATCAGTCATCCTTCACAGATCAAGATACTCAGATTATATAGCTTGTTTCTTTTAATTTCTCTTAGGAGTGATTTCCAGAGAAGATTATTTTTGTACGTGTGAGATTTGTCTATTGTTTTAAGAAGTTGTGATAAGCATAGTAAAATTTCTTATTGAGACTCATGTTTTGTATATTACTGCTTTCATCTTGTAAATACATGTAAATACATGTGTAACAAAAGGAAGTAACTAACTATTTTCTGAAGCAGTGCCCTAAATCACCTTGACAGTACAACCTGTGATGGGAATAGCTACAAGGGAAAAATCACTGTAGGCTATTTAAACATTTAGTAACTGTTTAATGTCAAACATAGCAAGACAAAAGGTTAGTTCACTATAACGAGAAAATGGATATTTAAGTTAAAGCTTAGATCTATATGAAACATTATGTTTTTCTTGTTAGTATGTTTTCTTTTTACGTTGCTAAAGGATTTTCTGCATGTTGGTAGAAGAAAGTGCATTAAAATGGACTCTCAATAAAATATGTTTAATATTTCATATACAACTTATTCTGAATATAGATATTTTCTATCTGGCCTGATAAGTGTAAAGCAGCAATAGAACTATAGTATGATGCTTTCTAGCAGACAATATATTATATTTTCAAAGAAAAATCATAATTATTAGATTAATATATTAATTTTTCACATAGGAAAATAAATAGTAAATTTAAAAAGTTATTATTCTCCTTGTATAAAAATTCAGCAGTACACCATTTAACAGTGGCTTATTTTTCACTAATTGTTTCATGTATTCGTATAAAAAAATGTTTGAATTAAAAGCTCTGGCATATGTAGAAATTGCTTGCAGAGATTTATGTAGGTCAGCCTGAAATTGATCAAGGAGATCAGAATGTTTCAAAGTGTCTTACCAATTTCACTTATAAACATGCATTTAAGCTCACATTCTCACACAGTAACTAAATATATTAATTTACACAGAAACTAAGTACCATCACAATAAGTGGTTATATTAACTACACATTCAAAAGATCTCTAATTTCTGATGTATACTTAGGCAAAAATATTCCTGTTAAAGGAGAACTGAAAGTTCAAAGAGTGTTTGTCTGTATACCTGCTAAAAATTAGAAGAAGTTCACTTGTTACACAGAATTTCACTATGTGTTGGATCTCAGAATACTTAATTGCTTTTGTACTTCCTTGATCCCTTGCTGCTTATGATGTGACCTGTTTCTCCACTGTATACCATGCAGCTTTTTTCTTCTGGAGAAATAAAATTTTGGTTCTAGTAAAACAGTGAAGGAATGTAAACTTCATAATATATTGTTACAATTCAAATGAAATTTTAAAAAATGCTAAGTGATTACAGTTTAAGAAGAGTCACATAATGACTGGAGAATTATACTCTTAAAAGGAAAATAATAGCTGTGTTAGTACTTGAAATATCTTTTGTTGTTGCTTCTGTTTTGTGCCCTGAACTTAAAAGCAAGATTTTATCTGTGTTCCAGTTTCTCAGAAACTGCATTGATTTTAAGAAAAAAACAAAACAAAGCCGACAAAAAAAAAAAAAAACCCAGCAGATTTTTTCATATTCCTTTGGAATTTTTGAAGTGGGAAATTAAATTTACTGTCTACTGACTGTTTGTTAATATTGTTTGACCCAGAGATTTATTTTTCCCGTGAGGTTTAATGTGAGGTAGGTCAGATATGAACTGCCAACATTTACTGTATTTAACATTTTTAGTCTGTTGTTGAATTATTTCTAAGGTGAAAATTAGGAGTGGCTCAAATATGTAATGTAAACATGGATTCAGCTTTGTGTTCCTTCTCCAAAATTTAAAATCAGAATGTGAACAACTTTCTTACCTCTAAGTCTAATATTCCATTTGCCATCAAACCAGAAAAAGTAAGGAACATGATAGTGTAAGAAAACTGATAGAGCACTGATCTGTTTTGGGTACTTTTACAAAGAGAGCTTTTAAGCAATTAGTAGATGTGTTAAAACATAGCATTAAAAAAAAAAAAAAGTGATAGTTGGAAATGGGACTTTTAATTTGCTTAATTGGTTTCAAAAGAGACAGACATGTTAAATTAAATTCACATATTGTGAATTGAAAGCTTGATGAGCTTGTTAGAGCTCCCACTGTTAATTATAATTTTCATTTTCTCTAATAGTAGTAAAGGTTTAGGAATAGTATCCTGTAACAATAGTTTCAAAACGTTAATGTAAATAGTTCCATATTGCTGTTGTAAAAAAAAAAGCATTAAAACATCTTATCTTTTTAACCAAATTGTGTGTTTATATTTATATATTCCTCCTACAGATCTCTTTTCACATATATTAGTTGATCTAAATATATTTGTACTAATGTCATCTCTTTGCCTCCCTAACCCATATCAGATTTCCTTGAGCAAATTAATATAGTGTAAACTTCAATAAAAGCAATGTTTTCTTCAAACAGTGTATAAACACAATTGTATACTGGACTGCTAATGATGTAAAAAAGTAAACCTTACTCCTGAAAAGAGAAAACAGATTATAAGAAATAGAAAACAGGATATTTTCTTTTTAAGTGAGATCATGGATTCGTGTTGACTTAAACTCACTTAGATTACTTTAGCTCTGCATTTTAAGTATGGGTGTATCCTTCAGCCTTGTCTGTGCCAGATGTAATGTATTTACTCTCCAAATTATTGTCAGTGGATTTATCATAGAATCATAGAGTAGATTGGGTTGAAAGGGACCTCCAAAGATCGTCTAGTTCCACCCTCCCACTCTTGGCAGGGACACCTTCCATCAGATAACATTCCTCAAAAACCGATTCAACCTGTCCTTGAACACTTCCCATGATGTGAAATCCACAATTTCCCTGGACATCCTCTTCCAGTGTCTCATCACCCTCAGTTTATAAATTTAAGATTATTTTTACAAAAGCAGTCACTCAGTATCTGACCTCAGTTTCTGTGTTGAAGAGGCAAAAAACCAGACCAGACACTATATTCATAAGCCAAATAAGTACATGCAATCTCAGCGACACCAGTTTTATATGTTAGAGTGTACATCACAGGCCAGTGGTGCCAACATCTATTACTCTGTCTCTTACTATTAATATTTCCAATGGTGGAGCATCAACATCTCAGAATAATCTGTTCCAGTGACTCACCACTCTCATTGTAAAGAGTTTATTCCTTATATCCAATCTAAATCTACCCTTTTTAGTTTAAAACCATTGCCTTGTGTCCTTTTAATACAGAGACTCTTCAATAGACTCTTCACCTTTCTTATAAGCTCCCTTTAAGAATTGAAAAGCTGCAATAAGGTCTCCCTATTGTCCAGGCTGAACAAACCCAACTCTCTCGGTCTTTTTTCATAGCAGAGATGCTCCAGCCCTCTGGTCATTTTTGTGTTCCTCCTCTGGACCTGCTCTAGCAGGCCTGTGTCTTGTAACGGCGACCGCACAACTGGATGCAGTACTCGGTGTTCAATTACAGGTGTTAGGAAAATTATACAGCATCTGAAACATAAAGTTAGCACTTACTCTTTGTTTTAGGAAACCAAGAACAGATTTACACATACTGTGGATGAACTGGGAATGTTCCCAGATTACCTGCCTAACTTTAAGCCATCAACATGTATTTTCTATGCCTTGGGGAAGTATCATGTTACTGATGGAGGACAGACAACGTGTTTTTAGGCTTCCTGGGTGCAATATGTAGACTTTGAGTTATGGGTATCGTAAGGCCCTTATGTGAACAGATGGAACAAAGGTCACAGAGCATGCTGTGTTTCAGCCTGCTTTTGAGCCATCCCACTGAGGACTTGCATATATACCTATAAATAAATATATCTTCATTAACTCAAATGAAGCACTGTTTTTGCTGTGCTAGCTGTATCCTGATTCAGTAGGTACTTACAATACAATGATATTTAGCTGGAAGTAATTTATGCGGGCACAGAAAGCAAAGAAATTTTGAAAGTTTAATTGACATTGATCAGAACTACAGTAAAGAGTATTATGATAATTTTAGCCTAAATTTTTAGGTTTTGTTTTAAAAAATCAGATGTTTCTCACTTTACACACCAAACTATTACATTTCAAGTTGATTTCCTTTCATTAAATGATTGGTAGTAAACTATGAATTAAAATATTGTAAAAATCTTAATTTTAACTTAAATTATTATGATTTATTAAAATGCCAACATTTACTAATGGAATTATTATTACAATTTATTTTAGACAGACAAAAACTAGAAGATTACTTTGATTTCAAAAGATATATGTTCATATTGGGGTTTACCTTGGCAAATTTCTCAAAGGACAACCGCCATCATAACCATGAAATCCTGACTTCCTTTGTAGTTAATTCTAAATCAGCTGACACCACTGTATCCAATATAAATTTTGTTTGAACTCAAGACCATGCATTACTAAATTATAGAAAGAAGAGTCTAAGGAATTTATATCGGTACTACTGTAGTTTTTAATAGAAAATCTTTCACTGCAAATATGATACTGAGGGTGAATAACAATATATTACTATTCTGCTGATCCAGTCAGTATTATTTTTGCTGCATGAAGTGTAACACCAAAATTTCCCTACAGTCTGGCATTAAGGACAATATCTGTTCTTATATTCCCTCTTATTAACAACTGTTACTGTTGTCATAACATGAGGTTTCTGTATCAGTGCCTCCAGAAACAATTTTTCTTGTTACACATTTTAATTATATACTAGAAAAAATACACTCTCTTCCTTCAGAAAATGTATTGAAGAATGTCTTTGTATGTGATTTTATTTTTTAAATGAAAAACCATGACTATGTGTCCATAACTTGTACCTCAAACATTTGAGAATTCTTAATTGAAAAAGCCAATACCAAATGGACAAATTCTTATTAACTAGCGTCCGTTCCTGGAATTAATGAAATTCAATGATTTGATAAAAGGGAACTGGAGGAAAAAGACTTTTTATGCCCTCAAGTATTCTCACCTCTTTGGTATGACTTTCTGAGATTTTTTTTTTTGCATACATATGTCTTTATCACTGCATCTGCACTTGTAATTTCAACTGTATCTATGTATACACCTACATCTAAATAATCTACATGTATCAATCTATGTCATCTTCCAATAGATATCTATGAGTCAGTTTACTATGATATCAGTCTTGGATGGGCAAATAATAACTACAGAAGAAATAATATTTGCTGCTGTTTGATAAACAGTGCTGAATGGAATACTAATAAAATAGATATTCATAATACCTAGATCTTTGAGATAGTCACCTAGACAGGCTGCTTTTGCTATCATTGAAATTAAAAGTATCCTGAAATTTCATACCTGAAACTGCAACTCTTCTGACACTACAGATTCTCTGCTCTCAGTTAAACCAGATAACAGAACAGAGAGAAATTAGGACTATATATATAAATAGCTGTTTTCATTCTGTCCTTGAAGACTGTATGTGGAAGTCATGCTAACACTCAAAATGCAATAATGCATAAGCCAATCATGCTGTGTTGTTCAAGGCTAACAGTTCTGCAGGTATGTATCAACTAAGCACCAATATTTTTGCTTGTTTCCATACAGCACTCTTGCTGGAACCACTGAAAGCCACCATCCCCACCTTTCCTCTGGGCATTCAGTGGTTGACAGCAGTAGTCACTCATCCAGAAGTTACAGGTAGAGTCCTGGTAGCTTCTGTGCCTTGTTAATGAATCTGAATCATAAATACTGCCACTGCTGACAGATGTAATTACTCAGAGAAATCCATTTCACTGTACCCCTGTGTTTGCCTTATAAGTATCATAAATGGGCTCATCTCAAAAACCTGACATTCAAGGGGAATACAACCCCAGTTGGAAAGAGATGTGAGACCTGACAAGTGATGACAAATGTCAGTAGTTCAGCTATTCTGTTGGCAGGTCTGCTCCTGTTAACATCAACAGTATTAGCAGAATGGTGAAATAACCTATTACTTGCATGTCAAGGTTTTGCTTTTAACAACTCCCCCCACCTTCGTAACTCTCCCCATCTCCCCTGCCAGCTACCCAGCCAGCGCTAATCTCATAAGTATTTAATTTTTTTTCCACTCAAATAAAAATGTTAGATAAAACGTGAAATTTCTGAAGCTACCATATTATAAAAAAACCTGACACATGTAAAGTTCTGTCAACCATTTAATTTCAGACAAATATCTCTTGGATAATGAACATATGAGAGATCTGTATTTACTATAGACTATACCAGAAGGACGGGTTAAGGAAATGTGCAATCAAACAAGTTTTTCCTTGTAAGTGTGAATTAGTAGCTTGCTCAACAATCATAGTGATAGACCGCAGGAAAATCCTTATCCCAGGACCTTGCCTTTAAATCCGTTAGTCAGTGTCCTGGAAAGATCAGCTGATGGCTGTCAAAACAATAGGTCCCCTGGGTCCTCACTCCCTCATGTGCCTAGGCCTCCAGCCCCTGTCCCAAATCTGGGTGTCAACACCTCTCAAGTCTTAGACAGTGTGCTGCTGTGGCACAGTTCAGTGTCAATGGGTTGTCCATCCCCATTTACATCAGCTCATATTCTATGTGGCCAGTACTCTGTCCCTTACTGACTCATGGATGGTGGCAAATGTCCTGTGGGGGTAGTTAATGCTTAGGAATTTGAAAAAGGTAAAGGGAAATGAGAAATTAAATTTAAAGTTTTAAACATTTAATTTCATTATGTTGATTTTGTTAAGGTAGAAAAGTGCATTTTATTAGTGTTGGCCCCCCAAAAAAGGTAACAATTAGAGTATCTTCATGGGCTGCATACAAAAATCTGCCATCAAAAGGCAAATGTTCTTCAGCTTTGTGAAGTACCTGAGCCCAGTTTTTACAAAGATGTTTTAGAGTGTCTTACATACGCTCCTACTTACTGAGATAAACTCTTCTTCTCTAATGGCATACATTTTCACACATAAATTTGTCATATACCACTCAGACACAGCACAAAGAAGATCCCCTTGCCCTGTACAGTCTAAAGCAAACATGATATAACAAGTCAGGCTTATAAACAGACGTGGTAGATGTGGAAGGAAAACAAAGGACAAGGTTGAAAAAATTGTTAGTCATGTACTTACTCGGTTCTATGGCTCAGTTTCTTCCACTCCTACGTTTTATTGGATCTTCCTCTCTCCCCTCTTCCTTTTTTAAAAAAATTCAGAGGTTGAACGCACTTTCCTTCCTTTTGCTGAGCAGGCAGTGAGCAGAGTGTAACTGCTCTGTGAAAGTTACGATATAATCAGTTTTAATACAGTTACTTTATAATACTAGTAAATTAGCCCTTATTGCTTTTTCATGTCTGTGTGTGTAGAAAGTTTTTTGATGTGTTAGGGTTGTCTAAAGAAACAGTGGTCTCTTGCTGTGTAACTGTTATCACAGGTCCCTACCAAGCCACTCTTGTCATTCTTCCTCCTCCACCTGCACTCTTTCGCTTTTAATGAAAAAGAATCCTTTGCATGTGCCTTGGGTAAGAGCTGCAGTCTACTCCATAAAGGTTTCATGGAATCTGACCCCAAAACACAGTTACATACCTGCCAATGTGTGAAGAGAGATATCACCAAATGAACAGCCCAATACAGCAAAGTCCGTGAAGATAGAGAACAAGGAGGAGATTTTGTTATGCATTCATACAATCTCTGTTCAAATTTGCAGTACTATAGGAAGAGAAACTGAAAATAGCTCAGAAGTGGATAATGCAGTTTAAAAAGCCCTGAAAATGAACAAGCTATGAGAAAAAACATGGATTTGGTAGGCTGAATCCAAAACAAAGGAAAATGCAAATATAATCAGAGAAGAACAACCTTTTGAGCTTAGCTATGGCAATACAAACCCAGAATGTGTTATCTGTATTATTCAACAACCTGTACTCCCAAATAAGCAGGTCTTTCTCTCTTTCAGTGAAGGCTAGGGCACACTGGCAGTGAAAAGACAAGAATGTTCACTTGTGACTACAGTCTTTATTATACTCTAAAGCAGTTTGAATTAAGCACTTGAAAACATGTCAGATTAAATACTGTCTACCTACCCAAAACAGAGACTGTCCATGAATCACACTTGAACTTCCATTACAGCAGAACCTTACTTTCTGTCAGATACTATGGAAAGGTAAAAATATCCACTTTTCCTCTGTGTTGCCAAGGTTCAGTGAAGCCAAAATCTCCCAGAGTAAAATAAAAACAGGCTGGTAGGGTATAAGTTCTATGTTTGACGTTTCTCATTCCCTGGGTACTTATCTTTTATTCCTGTATCTTTTGGGAAACAGGAAATGCTCTTGGGCCAAAATTTGGCTGGTGTCAGATATTTCCAATTTCTCGAGGGTATCCCATTTCCCAAGGGACAATTTTTACTCCATGGCCAGACGTCATCATTGATCTTCTGAGATAGTATAAATTGTCATGAAATTAAAACAAACAAACAAACAAACAAACAAAAAACCCAAAAGCAAAAAAACCAACAACAACTATCAAAATAACAACAAAACCCACCCAAAAGAACCCAAAAAACAAACAGTCCCATCATTGTAAGTTCTAACACTGACCTGTACTACCTTACAAAATCTAGGTATTTCTGAAGACAGTATTACATCTGAAAATTCTTTAATACTTGCACTTAGATTTTAAAATAGTATTTAGGATTTTCTCATCAGTTCAATATAGAAACCTCAGATCTTTGTGGTTCTGTATTTTGCAGTAGAATGGCTCTATATAACTACAGAAATAGTCCTGGAATAAAGGAGTAAAAATCAAGTGTTTCTTTTCCCAAGTAAATACAGCAACTAAAAGGCTAAAGAATTATCCTCTGTTCTGTTAAAAATCAGCATGATAATCTTACTCTCTTCCTATTTTTATGTCTTTTAACACATCAGAACAGCTTTATCAGAACAGCTGAGGAATACTTTTGCTTAGATAAACATATAGTCTTGATATTATGTCACTCTTACGTCAGAGAGAGAAGAGAATGTCCTCAGACTATGACAGGAACTGAACTCTGGTTACCTATGGTCTAGATGAATGCTTCACTAAAAGTCAATCAAATAAAAGAATATGCAATTCTGTCATCCTACAACACTGTTTTAAAATAAAGTGGTTACGGCAACACTGCATACTTCAAATCTGGATGTGAGTTTATTGGTGTATTTGTTTTGTTTGGTAGACGAACTTTTTAAAAGACAAAAGAATATATTTTTTAGGCTTGTTGAACTTATATAGGAATAAAGTTCTAGGATGCTCATCCTATTCATTTTTGAGAAATTTTGTCTGTAACAACAATCTATTATAGAATCACAGAATCATAGAATGTTTAGAATTGGAAGGGAATCATCTAGTTCCAGCCCCCCTGCCATGGCCAGGGACACCTCCCATTAGACCAGATTTCTCAATGCCTCATCCAACCTGGCCTTAAATACCTCCAGGGATGAGACATCCACAACTTCTCCGGGCAACTTGTTACATTGTCTCAGTACCCTCACAGTAAAAACTTTCTTCTTACTATCTGATCTAAGTCTATACTCTTTCAGTTTAAAAATGTTACCTCTCATCCTATCACTACATTCCCTGATAAAGAGTCCCTCTCCACCTATTCTGAAAGCCCCCATTAGATACTCAAAGGGCGCTGTAAGGTTTTCCTGAAGCTGCCTCTTCTCCAGGCTGAACAATCCCAACTCTCTCAGCCTTTCCTCATAGGAGACATGCTGCAGCCCTATGATCATCTTCATAGCCCGTCTCTGGACCCACTCCGAAGGTCCATGTCCTTCTTATGTTGGAATCCTCAAAGCTGGATGCAGTACTCCAGATGGGTTCTCACAAGAGCAGAGTAGAAGAACAGAATCACCTCCCTTGACCTCCTGACCATTCTTCTTTTGATGCAGACCAGGATCTGGTTGGCTTTCTGGGCTGCGATCACACATTGTCAGCTTGTGTTGAGTTTCTCATCAACCAACACACCCAAGTCTCTCTCCTCAGAGCTGCTCTCAGTAAATTCTCTGCCCAGTTTCTATTTGTGCTTGGGATTGCCCTGACCCAGGGGCACTTTGCAATTGTCCTGGTTTAACTTCATGAGATTTGTATTTGTGAAAAAATCTGTATTTTTGCCAGGCTACCTGTCCTTGTTTCCACTCTTTGTAGGCTTTTAGTTTGGGTTTCTCCAGGAGCTTCTTGTTCATCCATGCAGGTCTCGTGGTGGTTTTGCCTCACTTCCTCTTTGTTGGGGTGTTTTGCTCCTGAGCTTGGAGGAGGTGATCCTTGGATATTAACCAACTTTCTTGGGCCCCTCTTCCTTCCATGGCTTTATCCCACAGCACTCTACAAAAAAGGTCCCTGAAGGGGCTGAAGGGGCAGGATTTGAGATAAAGGCAATTTAATAAATAAAAGCAAAGGCCATGCATAGAAGCAACGGAAACCAAAAAAGCTTTAATATCTACTTCCCAAAAACAGGTGATGTCCAGCCACTTCCTGGAAAGTAGAGCTTCAGTACGCACAGTGGCTGCTTCCTAAGATGAATTCCTTAATAATGAATGCTTCCTTCTGTCTTCCTTTCTCTTAGTTTTTATTGCTGACACATCATATGGTATGGAATATCCCTTTGGTCAGCTTGGGTAATCTGTCCCAGTTGTGTCCCCTCCCAACATCTTGCCCACCCACAGCCTACCAGCCTTTGGGAGAAGAGGAAAGGTTGGAGAGAGAGGACTGATGCTGTCGGAGCACTTCTCAGCAGCAAATAAAACATTGGTGTGTTATCAATATTGTTCTGGCTACCAATACAAAGCACAACAATTTGAGGGCTGCTATGGGGAAAGTTACCACTATCTAAGCCAGACCCAATACATATAGTCATGAAAGTGAAAACTTAAATTATTAAATATTTGTCCTAACTCATCATCAAAATTATATATGATTTAGATATTATATATAATATATATATATTTATGTATATATATATAATATTATCTGAATATGAAAGACTGGAAATTATTTCTCTGTATTTATTTTGCTCACTGCTCTTCAGAATATATTTTCCTCCACACTGTTCCTAAGTTGTTTAAGAGTCTACTGTAATTTTAAAATCTCTTCAAAAGTGTCTTTAAATAAACATTCATATTTTATTTCTTTTTTGGTAGGGTCTTTTTTCTCAAACTTTTCTGACAGTAAGAAGCAACATATGTGTTTTCCCAGATCTGTTATGCACAATAAATTAAGACCTTCATAGAATACATTCTAGAAAAAGCAAAATAAGCTTTTATATAATGATTTTTCGTTCTTCTTTGTCAAAGTGCTTTTAAAATGTTCTAAGAAAAAGTTGGTTTTTTCAAAAGATGTTGTTGAAATTATAGTGCAGAAGGGTGAAACAACATAAAATTGAAGTAAATTTGCTTTCTCTATGTTGTTATCAGAAATATGGCCCACGTGAGTCATGATTAATACTAAATATAAACTGAATTTCTAGTGAAAAAGATACTAAAATAAGGATCTACCTTTGACTGATCTAATTCAAGAGGTCTCCTTTTGTCTTTAATATGGATATATTCTTAGCAAGATGTGAGTTCTCCGATATTTCCTGAAATGAAGAAAAGTAGAGTTCTAGACTTTCCAATGATCATCTGCAGGAAAATTTGAGCAAATACATAAATGAAAAGGTGATCTGGTGCCTGGATATGTTTCTCAAGTATTAAGAGTATATTAATAATGAGTTGAATGTGTTTTCAGTTAAAGGTAAGTACTTCCTTCAGAACACTATTAATTTTACAACTGTATTCAAATACTTCAGGCATTCCATATAATTCAATCAAAGCAAGCATTGTTATATTCTTTTTAGCTTCTTCTGTGGGTAAAGAGTGAGTTAAAGCATGGACTTGAGAGAAGATTTAACTTTCCTGTATATTTGTTTCTTGATTTTCCACACTGTGTTGTTGCTTGTGGAAGAGAAACACTTTCCACCCTAAATAGTGGGACCATGCTGTAAAAGTCATTGTACCCTTCTTCTATGAATATAGATTTCACAAAGTACTTATATATCTCTAAATATTTTTTACAATGCCGTTGCAAAGGATGTTGGTATATCTTATGGACAGGAAGTATGTTCAACTTGTTAAACTTTTTCATACAAAGTGTGAAACTCTCTTAAAAAAAAAAAAAAAAAACAACAACAACAAAAAAACCCAGTGTAAATATAGTACAGTATAACTGAAAGTGTAAGACAGTAAATTTTCTTACACTAACAGCCAAAGAGCATCTTGAGTGTTAGAAACATTAAAAACTACATATCTAGTAAGAATTTGGTTTTAAAATTCATAAGCAACAATCCAAACATGTTCAAAGGTAAACAATCTTCAGAGCTAATTAATATAAATAGAATATTTTTCTAATTACTTTTAGTCAAATTAAAAAATATTGGTTTCAAATCATAGCTGTTATTGTCTATTGTGTAAACAGACATAAAGATAGCATACTTAGCCTTTTGAAATTATGTATAAAAAAACCTTATGGGAAATAGATAACTTACTGAAGATCATCTGAGCCATAAAATGTCAACCATTTTTATATCTAGGGGGAAACACATTTATATTCCTATAATCCATCCCAAAAGTAACATAGTATTTTAAACAGACTTTATTGAAGAGTTTTTAGTGGAATAGTGGGCAGTTTCTTAGTTGACTTAAATCCATCTGATGCCAGAGGTGCATCAATTTACAAATTTCAGTGATTATATGCTAATTTATACCAGCTGAGAATCAGGCCTTTAAAAGATTGTATATTTGTTTAAAGGTTTATTCATAATCCTGGATAATACTGGATAATAAGAAGGGATGTTAGGGAGGATTATTTCAGTCAGTTTAAAGATGCAATTAAGCCAAATATACAAATTTTGGTAATGTCTATCAACAGAGGTTTGTCATTTTTAAATTACTTTTTTTTTTTTTCTATGGGTAGAGATTTTTTTACCAATAAATTGCTCTTACAAGGAATAATGTAGCTTCTTCTTTACTTTTTACTCCAGCACAAAGGTAAACCACAACACGAGTTTCCTATGTACCTATTTATACATTTAAGCCATTATGAGAAGCTAAAAAAGATTTTATTTACCATTAATATTCAAGTTCAGTAAGATCTAAGTTTTTATCATAGGACATAAAGCCAGCTTAACCCTTGCATTTCTCCACAATACTTTCTTACAACTCTTGAGTTAAACAAGTGATTTAAAATGTGTCTGACCTCAACATTTAAATTACCTAGCAGTATGTAACTGCATTATAAGGGCAAATTTCTGTTCAGTCTGTTTTGGTCTTTATTCTGAAGCATAGTTATTCTCATATGTTGAACAGAGAAGAAAATATTTCATACTCGGTATGTTCCTATTTTTCAGCAGCTGGATATCTAAGCATTGCAATCAGGTTAGATTGTTTTGGTTTTCTCCTGGACTTGTGCTTGAATTTCACTTGTATTTCTAATACATTTCTTAACACTGACACTGAATTTCACAATAGAAGCAGCCTGGAGCACACAGCAGGAGAAATGCAGGAAACGCAAACAGCATATCAAAGCTGCTCGTTAGAGGTTCTTGATCTCAGTATCATATAAGCAGTAGTACTTCATATTAAAGCTCAGAAAGCCAAACATGCATACAGAATACAACTGTCAAAGACCTTAAACTAAATTTCTTCTGTGTCTCACTATTAAGGAAACTGAATATTATGGTCCTTGGGGCATTGGGGATTCCTCCTTCCCAGTCTTCTGAGACATCCCAATTTGGTGCACATTCACACCCCAGGGAACCCCGAGCTGGTAGTTGTAGCTGCTACTGTTTCCTTCAGTAGATACAGCCAGTAAATAGATGTTCCAAAAGATGCATGTGCATGTTGTGCACACAGAAGCACACATGCACACACACATACGCATATACAGACACAGAGACCAACACAGGCCAGTAACTTTAATGACAGTAGCATTCACATGAATATGAACATCAGTGAATCCTGTTACTCCCCTCCAACTCATCAGGAATGAAGTTTTTTATTGTTAGATAGACACCTTTGCTCCCTAACTCCCAGTCACACCTGCATTCACAGATCTCCTGAATATTAGTACAGTCTTTAAGTTCACTTAATACTCATGCCTGGCTCCTAGGTCCTCAACTCATTCACTAACTCAGATCTTTCCTCGGGTCCTCTTACTCACTGGCTAGAAGATCCAGCTTGAAGTTTAATACCAGAACATACACACACTAAAAAAGTCTGTCTAGCAGCTGACTACAGATAGAGATCTCATTCTCTCCAATTGTTGTCTCCTGTATCCATATCTGGCCTGAAGTTCACTAGCAGTTTACACATATGATCTCAGAGTAGTGACTGCAGTCACACAGAAAATAGTGAGGAACAAAGTTTAATAGGAAGGTTGTACAGACTAAAATCATCAGGTATAGGGCTCAGCAGGAAAGAAAAATGGCTGTGTCTTTTTTACATGCCATCAGTCACTTGCACCTTCTGGTCTCTCCACTTTCTCACTTTTGTTCCTCCCTCATGCACGTGATCTCTCCCTTTATTGTCCCTTTTCTCCTCCAACTAAGTAGTTCATACGTTTGTGTTCCCTTTTAGTCCTGAGTCTGCTATATCTGTATCTAAATTTCATATTTCTGATAGGGTTACTGAGGTGAAGGTTACTGACCTTCCGAGGTCCCACTCCTCAGCAGGTCCTCACTGCTTTCCTCTAATTACCTGAAACGTGCGTCTGTCTCTCACATAAATTCTCTTAACTACATGCAAAATCCTCCCATTTTCATGGTGCTGTCTGAAACTTTTGTCAGGTTATTAATTTCTTATTTGTTATGTTATGTTCAGCAGTTTCTCATGCTAAGCTCATGTCGTGTATGTTCTCATGTTTTTCATGTTCAGTTAGCTAAATATCAGGTCAGGGCCTAGTCATTTGCCTGCACACCTCCACACTATATTTATACACATAAATGTATGTATGTGTGTGTTTATTTTGCTTTAAGCACCCTGATTTAGGGGAAACAAAATGAAAATGAATAACATTGATGTGTATTGATATAAAAAGACAAAGCACATGTTCAACATAAAAGAAAAAGTTGCTCATGGCCTCTCTTCCCCTATGTATATGGTGAAATACTGATCATAACAAAAAGGTAAGATTGATTGAGTATTCTTTAACATAAACACAGTCAGAATTCATTCTTTCATACAGGAAAAAAAAAAAAAGGACAAAACTGAGCCATTTTATGTAAAAAAAGATCAAGTAACTGTGACTGGAAGCATTACAAAATAATGTTTCTGCTCCTAACATGTTACTTAGGAATGTTGTCCAGAAGAAAGTTGCAAAACCTGCATAAAGAATGCAAAGCCTACATAAAGAAAACTGTTCTGAGAACTTGATAAAATAATCTTCTCAGTCCTATGTCACTCACTATTTCCACTTAAACTCATTCTGAAAGCAGGAAAGGAGAGACAAAAGGGGTTCTGTTGAGCTAAACTCATGAATTTGCACATTTTCAGTGGCCAACTAAGTCTATTATCGAGGAAAAGAAAAAGACAGTTGTATCCCAATTGCAATTTCAACATAAGAGATGGGAGGGAAGTTATCTAAGTGAGAAGGTAATTCAGAAGCTGTTTTTTGGTGGATGAATTTTTCTCTTTTACTGCTGTCATGATTATACAGGTGCAGTAGATGAGGTAAGCCAACAGAGGAGCAATAAGGGATGAAATAAAAGGGAAAACAGTTCTCAGCTGCCTTTTCTGTAGAAAATATCAGCTGTCATCTAGTTTCTCCTAGAAGAATAGGGATTGCTTTAGTGAAAATTTGCTGATTCCCCAGCAACTGTTCTCTGAGTGACAATCCAAAATGGCTAAATGGGAGCAGAGAAGAAATTTAATTGTCAGTCCATATGAGTGATGTTTGTCAGGCATACAATTCTATAAAAATGGGCACACGGTACACAAATTGTTGCCCTGAAAGCAAAGAATAATCATACTTTTTTTTTTCATGATGTTATTTTTTTAATAAGGAACTATCAAAGCTCAGTCTTGTTTTATGTAATAATGGAGACCACAGTTTACAACTGTTTTATCAAGACTGAACCTTCATGCACTGTGATCCTGGGGCCATATAAAACAAAACACGTAAATGTTTCATAGGACATAGCCACATAGTTTCTATATATTCAATTTAATGGAGCAGTAAAATAAATTATTTTTCTTTCTTCAATAAATAAAAAATGAAATATTAATCACTGCATAAATTGTTTATAACAATTATTTCATCAGGTTCTATAAATGGACAATATGAAAGCCTGTTTTAGATTTAAAGATTGAATTTAAAGATTTGGTATGAACCATTGCAAAGATAAGTACCAATCTTCTGAGTTTTATGAGTTACTGCTGTACATAATTCATCAAGGCTTTTCTCTATTCAGCTATCTTGGATTATTTTATCAAACCCTTTTGAATACCCTTATTAGGCTTTTGTTTTGATACGATACAAACTATCCTGCATGTTCTCTCAAAATTTTTTTTGTTTTTTTTTTTTTTAAATCTTTTTAATTGTTTCACTTATTCATGTACTATAAACATTTGAGTGTCCATGAAAAATAAAATGAAACAAACTGTCTATGATAATAATTCTGTAATTGTCACTTTGGATGGAAAGATTTCTTTGTATGATATACTTGTCTTTGAGGAAGTAAAACTAATTTTGTCTTTTTAGCTTACAGAGCTGAAAGAATAATTTGTATCACCCACATGTACAGGGCTTCATGATTGTTGTAGCTAACTATGGAATAAATAATTCTTTTTTTGTAGTTGTTGAACACATGTTTTTATTTGAGAACAAGACAGAACATCTGCATAGGAGATCACTTATTTCTGAAGCACAATTTGAACATTAAGAAAACCATCTTCAGAATTTCAAAGTTCTTAATAGAGATGAATGTCTCACACCTTACTTCTATATTGACTGTAAGTAATAATATGCAAAAAAGTCAGAAATATAAATCTAAATCGTGTTATCATGCTGTAATTTCCCGCTAATGAGTGTGAAGATTGTATTACCTTATCACATAATTACTTACTATTAATTTAAGAACAAGTATTTTATATCAGAGATTTAACAATGTAAAGATTTTTTTAATTTTTATTTTAACTATAAAAATTAATTTAACATGCTTTTATTTCAATTAATAAACTGAATATATCTATTTTGAGCCAATAATAATTTGTTCATATATTCTAAGTAAATGAATGATAATTTACATTACTTAATTTAGTTACTTCCTGTGAGAAACTGGATATGAGAAGTCGCAGAACACAGGATTAAAGAGAATGAAATGACTTTTCTGCCCTGTAAAATTCCAACAACCCTTACTTTCACAAAAAATTTTATGGCACTTGTAAAGAATACATATATTTATGGATATGGCCTACTCCATAAAATCAAAAGCTACTTTTAGATTAAGCAGTTACATACAAATCAACGCTGAGAAACCTGCTGATTTAACAGATGGACTAGTGATTATTAGACTGACTGTAAGAGCAACATAATGCTATTAAGAAAAAATAAAATAAAATAAAATAAAATAAAATAAAATAAAATAAAATAAGTCACCTTCAGAGAACTTAGAACTTATATAGTACAATTACAGTCCCTGGACTTCACTTGTGTTGGTATTTAGTCCTGAATAGTAGGGTTAGATTTAAATCGGATTTAGAGTTTGAAGACTTGGGGATTACTCAGTCCCTTCCCTGAAGATGATTCTGTCTTTCTTTTTTTCTTTTTTTTCTTTTTTTTTTTTTCAAGTGGTATAGTATTTATAGGTATTTAATAATATGCCTTTGCTTCTGAATTAAAATTTCCTTTTTATCTGCGTGTATTTAAATGTAGGACAAATTTAACAACCAATCTGTTTGAAGAAATAAACAATAAAAAAAAAAAGACGGGAAAAAATAATTTGGGGCAACTGAAGAATAATAAATGATAGCAGTGCTTGTCTCCAGTCCCTTAGGTCAGTGCCTTGAGGATTTGGCAGATTGTGGAAAATCTCAATTCCCTTCTTGCCAAAGGGATTTAAATGACTACCTCTACTTTTGGGGATTCTAGATAAACTACACAGTGCAAAAGGTAGTGATTTCTTTTCTCCTCTTGCAGTTGATCCAATTTTACTTCAGAAATACTCCAATACTCTTTGCAGTGGATGTTTCTCTGTGGTCTGGTGGTCAGAATATTAATACAGACAGCAAAAGGGGAATGGCTGCATAGCAGTCCTCTCTAAAGCCAATTTTTTATTATTTGTATAAAGTGGAAGAGCTCCAGCACTACTGTTTGTGCCAGACTAAGTACTGGTGCTGTGCTATCAAATTTCTAGTTTAACAATGGAACCTACATTAAGGGTCTGTTATGTACATTTTCATCTGTTCAAGAGTAAATATTCTAAGCCACTATCATTCCAAAATAAGTTAAACATAAAAAAAATCATTTCAAAAAATCAATGTTCTTTTAAAATAATTAATTTGGGTCCTAAATTTCATGCTAACCTATCTAAACTGCTTGAATTCACACTGTGTGACATTTTGCATTGCCTTCAAAGGCATTTGCAAAAGATTCTGTGCTCACTCTTTCCTTTTTAAACATCTACTTTTTCTTTGAAGTGCATTTGCTGAGTCTACATGGTTGTCATAGCTGAGGAATATTTGAATCTTACTTGATGAGTAAGATCTTTACCTTTTGCTGATCTAGAGCAACTGTTGTGCAGATTCAGAAGTCAGAGTCTTTCACCTGCTTCTATCACGGTAGCAAAGCTGCATAAGGTGTGGGAAAAAAATGGCAAAAATTAATATTGCTGTAATTAAAACAGATTGAAGAAAGATAGTCCTGAGGAAAATGTAATCCATCACTACTTTGCATCTTACTGGTTACTTTACACCACCTAATTTTGTCTGCAGGATGTTTATATTCTTTCTGTTTGAATATAAAAAAAAAACAGCACAAAAAAAAGTGTATCCACATTTTTGTATCTACATGTATACACACAGACATACATGTACACTATTATATACCGTTTTTCTCAAAAGTCTAATAATACTAAAAAGGTGAAAATGTAATTAAGTTTCTTCAGAAATCTTCTGACTATTTTAGTGTGAGAATTCCATCTAGATCACATCTTGATTGTTCCTTGCCATAAACTTCCATTATAAATATATTTACTGGAGAAACATAATTGCTCTTTTGGAGTCAAATACTTGCAACCACAAATTCCATTCCTTAGACCTTGCTCTCTGACCTTGTTTCATCTTCCTTAATTCTAGCCACTTATTGAAAACACATAAATTAGGATCCTATTCATCATGAACTCCTCTGTAGTTAGCTGAAAGTGAAAAGAGTCTTTAAAAAGCAATTCAGTCTTAGATATATCAACTTCTGAAGAGAAATATCTCTTTCTACTTATTAGGGAGGAAGCCCAGATAATCATGTTCCTGCTCTGTGCCTGTCAACTAGATGTTTTTTGCTAGGTGGAAAGACCCTTTTCTTAATATACTTCAGCCAAATTATCTTTTATCAGCCAAATACCTTTCATGCTCCACTAATTATGGCATCATAAACATAGCAACTACTCTTTATATTTGGCTTCCAAAAGAGAAAAGCACTATATTCTTATTTTATAGAAATAAACAATCATTGTAGATGAAACGCATTTCCCAAGATAAGTAAGCACAAGTCAGAACTTCAGTGCATGTTTTTGCATGTTAATTGGGTGTGGGCACAAATTGACCAGTATACATATGTACAGTATCCTTTACTCATTTTGCTTGTCTCACTTAAATATTGCTGACTAAAAAATGTAAAAAGTATACTTGTGAAGTTGTTTTCCATGATGGAAGTAGCTATTTTCTCTCTATGATAATAGAGGGAATTTTGCTAGATGGATTATTCTAGATGCTTAACTTGTATATGGCTGAAAGTTAAGTAAGAATAACATCTCCCCTGACTAATTTGCAGTTTTCTTACAGTTGCACATGCTGAAAATTTCCTGGTTTTGAAAGCAGAACACTAAGGATTGACTGTTTAATTTTAGAAATCTTAATGACAGACATCTGCAGCTCAGTTAGTTATGAGTGGAACCCTTTCCATGATTTAGAAATAAGTACTGGGCAATAAACCACAATAACCTCATATAGATATCAAACTCCATTAACTGCATGAATTAGATGCTCATTGTAAAATACAAATTGAGACAACTAGATCACATATATTAATCTTCCTCTATAGAAAGAGGCAGATAGGTGTAGCAAATCCTATTCTGAGTGTTTAGAATAAAATTAGTGTAAAAATATTTGGAAGTAAAGAAAATCAGTGAAGCAAAGTACCAGATCAAGTAACTCACAATCCTGAGAATATCCATCTCAAACAATTAAGCATAGGATTCAACTCAGTCTTAGATGTAAAAAACCAGAAATGTCTAAATCTGATTAAACATGCCAGACTGCCTGTACAGTCAAAGGCAAAAGCCAGACACTTCCAGAGATTGGTTCATCTAATTTATGTCAACTTCTCACTAAATAAGATCAATCAAAACCTAGGGGAGGTTCTTATTACTGTATATTAAAAATAAGATAATCTTAAGGTCATCTGTGCAATCTTAGCCATCTAGCATCTAGCCATGAGCAGATACTCAGGTTACAGCAGATTAATTCTACCCATAAGCCTGAGAGATAAACGTAAAAAAATATCTGATATCACCATTACAAAACTTGTCCATAAGTTACCCATGTTCTGAAGTAAGACTGTTGGGTCTATAATTTCCAGGATCTTCCTTTAAGCCCTGCTTGTAGAGAGGGGTGACATTAGCCTTGTTCCATGCTTCTGGACTGGGTGTGTGTCCAGATCTGGGCATGCCTGTGCAGGAAGGATACTGACTTATTAAAGCAGATCCAGATTAATAACTGGGCTGCAGAAATGATTTGAGGGAGCATCTGCAAAAATGATTGAGGGACTGGAGCATCTGCCATATGAGGAGGTGGTGGGAAAGCTGGAATGATTTAGCTTGGAGAAAAGAAAGATTATGAGGGGATGTATTATTTATGTTGTTAACATAGATAATATGTACCTGATCAGGTAAGAAAAGAACACAGACCTTGATTTTCCTCAGAGATAGGCCATGACAGGACAAGAGCAATGAGCACATATTCAAATACATAAAATTCTACCTAAACATAAGAGGACACTTACTGTAAGGGTGATCAAACACTGAAACAGGTTGTCAAAAGCTTTAGGTCTCCATCTTTGGAAACACTCAAAATTTGACTGGAAATCACCCTAAGCAATCTACATGAGTTGGCCCTGCTCTGAGCAGAGATGTTAAACAAAATGGAGGTCCAGAGGTCCCTTCCAATCTCAACAACTGATTCTGTGAAGAGATATTTTCAACAAATCTAGCTTTTCACCATTTTTCTAATTAACCCTGTTAGATTTTAAAACTTTTTCAAAATTACTTGAGGAACATTTTATCAAGAAATTTTCAGCTTATGGGATGGTCATTGCACTACTTACTATGATTATTACTTAACACACCACACACATCCTGAAAAAACTGTTTGGTATTTACAGGTTGCCATCTGTTCCCCAAGATGTGCATTTTTTCCTTTATTCAAGCAAATAAGAGTATTTTTGCAGACAAAGAAACAGTATCCATGGCCATATGACTGCTTTTTAGAATGAATGCAAATTTTTGCAAACATTTGGAATTCTGTAATTATGTAACTGTTTCAAGAAACATATATTTCTGCATTCAGTCTTCTTAGAAAAATTGCAGTCTTGTCTTTGAGTATTTCCAGTGAAATTTTGTATTTATTCAAATAAATAGCTAGACATTTTATTTTACAATAATCAGCCAGCTGTGTTACTGAATTAATAAGTGTTTGATTTGTTTTCTTTTAGTAATCATAAACGAATTTGAAAAATTTGGTATTTAAATTTTGCAACTATTACTGACTTGAAATCAGCTTGATAGAATGGGTGGGTTTTATTTGAGACGGGTATCTAACCTAGCTTCAATACACACAGAAAAAGTTCACAAACAACACATCAAAAGAAAAGCACCACATGAAATGGGACCTCTTGCAGAGCTGTTCTTGTTAAGTGGCAGTCAAATTAACAGTTACTGACAATTTAGCAGATATTGAGCTGAGAATTTAAAGTCACTACCCTTTATTTTAAAATCACTATCTTAAAAATAGTTTTTGTTACAAATTAGAAACATAAAGAGAATCAAAGTTATAGCTCACTAAAGGGCAGATTATGATATGTCTTTTTATCAAATGGGTGGTCAATTATCATTGGAGAGTTTGTTCTCACATGGTCTGTGTTTATATGCAGTGGAACTAAGATTGGATCAGTCTCCATGGCTACTAATAGTGTTGTTCTTCCAGGACAGATGAGGTCATCACATTGTGATCCTGGTGTCAGTAGGTGGCTATGCTGATAGTCTGTGGAGTTCATGTTCCCAAGTGAACTAGTATTATCACTGTATATAATCCTACATCCTTCTGTTGTTCCCAGCAGACATGTACCTAGAAGACTTTCTCCCCACTTCCAGAAGTGCTCTGTTTCTTAACAGGCATAACCCATCATGAGGTAGATAGTAGGGTAAGTGTGGATGAATAAATGTTCACCTGTCATGATAAAATGGAAATCTGCCCCCTCTCCTCCCCAAAAAAAAACTCTCCTTTTTTTTTTTTTTGATACAACTTGACTGTACTGAAACTAGATAAGCAGAAAGTGTACAAATCTGGGTAGAATAATAATAAATTTTTCAGTGTATATAGATCCTAAAATCAGGTCTGGGTTTCAGCAAGCACAGAATGAAGTGAAACAGAGAACTGGAGAAAAATCTACCTTCTACCTGACACAGATATTTCACTTGTAAAGACATAAACATAAAACCTTAATAGCCAAAATTTCTGTCAATAATTGTTATAGATGTAGATCATCCAACTTGCTTTCTCCTTGATGTGCAATTTTAGTGTTTCTTCAAAGCCCAAAATTTGTGTCTATGATAATAAACACATAGGATAATATCCCATGATAATATGGAACTTACCTATGAACTGGGTGGGTAAATTAATACAGTTCAGATGGAAAATGGTTTATGGCTATTTGCTATCATCTGAGGTAATTTACAGGCTCATTTCAGCTTTTAGTTAATATCTATGTTAATAATTCTTAAGTGTATAATTCCATATACTAGCTATTTTGTGCCTTCTAATGGCTTGCTTGGAGAACGTATAAGAGAAAGATGCATGTTTTCAACCTGTCTACTGTAGAAATAGATGACAAGTATTCATTCACTTTATTCAAGGATGCACAATACAATTGAAGACTAAATTTTAAAATTACCCTAAAATTAAATAAAATAACTTTTATATTTCCTCATAAGCACATAATTTACATTATGATCACCTAATTGGATAGCTGATTCAATTCACATTGTTCTTGAGCATCTGCTATTACTTGTCTTTGCTGATAATTTTTCCTGTTCTTTGTGATACATACCTACTATAGCAACTTCTAAAGACATGCTGCAAACAATTAAATTAATCTGATTATATTCTGTAACATTGCATAATAATATGCCAGATTTTCATAATTTCTATGTTCTTTCGGAAAAAAAACAGATGTTGATCCAAAAGTTCGAGAATACTGTCTTGCTTAGACCCTCACAAGAAAAAAGGACCAGATATAAACAGCTTAATATAGTTGAATCAATACAGAAACACAAATAGCTATTCTGGAAGCAAAGATAATGGAAAGAAAAATGAACTGCTCTTCTGAGACATCAGGGATAGGGCAGGAAGATTTTTTTTCCAGTGTTGCATCCTCGCAGATATAACCAAGTCTTAAAGACCTAAGCACTTCTTTTTCTTCATAGGTGTGTTCCTTTTCTATGTCCTTTGTATTGTTTTTTCTCATTCAGTTATGCAGAATTACTTTAGACTACAGATAACATATTTATTGAACAATTTTTCTTTTTATTTTTTTTCTGCCTACTTTTTTTTCCTTTCCTCCTCTCCTCTTTGCTTTCCCACCCTGCCCCTTTCCATTATTCTTCTAGATAACATTATTCCATGTTATCTAAGACACTGAAAATACTTTAAAGATCTCTATAACTTCAAAACTAGTTAACAGAGTCTCTTCCATTTTTCTTTTTCTTTGTGTTGAGATTTATCTCTAATAGGCACCTAAACCACACACAGCCGCTCACTCATTCCTCCCCAGCTGGTTTAGGAGAGAGAATCAGAAGGGTAAAAGTAAGAAAACTCCTGGGTTGAGATAAAGACAGTTTAATAAATAAAGCAAAAGCTGCACACTCAAGCAACCTAAACAAGGAATTAATTCACCACTTCCCTTCAGCAGGCAGGTGCTCCAGGAAAACCGAACTCCATTATGTGTTAACATTTACTTAGGAAGACAAACTCTTTCTTCCCCTCAGCTTTTATTGCTGGGCATGACACCATATGGTATGAGATATCCCTTTGGTCAACTGGGTTCAGCTGCCCCCTCCACGGTTCAGCTGTGTCCCCACACACAAAGAAAAACAGATTTAAATATCCAGATAGTTAATACCTTAACTGAAAACATTTGTTTAATACTCGGGTCCTTTTCCACAGCTGCTTCCAAAATCACATTAAATTATAACTGTAGTGACTCAAACCGGTTTCTTAAAAAATCTTATACACAACTATGCATTCCAAGTCATATAACTGCAGCTGAGAACATTGCAGGCAATTTATTTTTGATAGATTTTATGCCTCTCAACAACATAATATCTGAAATTCATTTCTCATCCTGTTAATTCATAATCAATAGAGGCCAGATTGTATCATTAGGTTTTCAGGAAGAATCCCCATTGTGCTTGGAAATTAATGGTCCTACCTGTTTTTGATAGCTGAAAAGTACCAGCATCTTCATGTTTTTCAGTGGTTATGATGGTATTATGATTATGATTATGATTATTATGATGATGATTATTATTATTATTATTGATATTATCATATCACTGACTGCAAACATGGATACCCACCCAAAAAGAGAGTTGTTTTGAATTATAAGAAATTTTAAGATCTATGGAATATCCTACATTTGACAACAACTCAGTGAATCATATTTAACAAAATATATTTTTTGTTTTAGGAAAACTTTTAACTATACTTTTATCTCTTCACGGGCATAATTGTGATTTTCTATATAGAGGTCATTAAGTAAGCCTTGGCTGAAACTCAAAGGAGAAATATTGCAAATCTGATCTAGTATTTTTCAATAAATAAACAATGCTTCTGTATTGTACTTTATTTCTACTTTTTCTTCTATGTAATGTTATATTTTATTACTTTTATGTAAGCGTAATTAATAAAAATCATACCATTTTAAAAACATGAGTTTTTCACGGTACCAAATTACAAAATTTAAAGATAATTTTTACAACCTTTTTAGTTCTTTTTGGGAATGATAGATTCCAAAGAAGCCAAATATTGTCTCAGACTGCACATAAGCACTAAAACTGTACAGTAGATTGTATTGAGCATAGCACTTTTAATAAACTACAAAATATTTTAAAGTTTATTCTATTTAGTAACTGCATAAGAAAACACATATTTATCACAAAGAGAAGATTTTAGCTGGAGGTAGAAGTGGCAAACTGTTTGGACATGGTTTTGAAATTATGTTTCGATCTGATATTATTTCCACATTTAAAGGACTAGATTAGAGTGATTCCGTGTAATGTGTAGACGCTTTATGTAATAATAACTATATATCACTTTCAGATGTTTTCTGAATACCTTCACTATTTTCCCATTATTTTAGTATTTAAAATCATAGATTCATCTGGGCTGGAAGGGACATTCAAAGGTCATCTAGTCCAACCCCTGTGCAGTCATCAGGGACACCCCAAACTAGATCAGGTTGCCCAGAGACTCATCAAATGTATTCAGGCAAGGGGCCTCAACCACCTCCCTTGGCAACCTCTTCCAGTGCTCCGCCACCCTCACAGTAAAGAACTTATTCCTAATGTCTAATTTAAATCTGCTCTTCTCCAGTTTAAAGCCATTAGCCCTTGTTCTATCATTGCCGGCCTTTGTAAACAGACTGTTGCCAGCCTTCTTGTAGGCCCCCCTCAGGTACTGGAAGGCTGCTATTAGGTCTTCCCAGTGCCTTCTCTTCTCCAGGCTGAACACCCCCGGCTCCCTCAGTCTGTCCTTGTAGCAGAGGTGCTCCAACCCCCTAATCGTTTTTGTGGCCCTCCTCTGGACCCGTTCCATCAGGTCCATGTCTTTCTTCTATTGAGGACTCCAGATCTGTACAAAGTACTCCAGGTGAGGTCTCACCAGAGCAGTGTAAAGTGGCAGAAAATTTATCCTATTATTTTACAGAAAACCAACTACAGGCAGCACTGCAAAAGATTCTTAAAAACCCTTATCCTTTGAATTTCATTGTAAAGAAATAGACTGAAATTATCCATAACATTCTTTTTTGCAGATGTTATTGATAGTTTAGCTTTTCCTTTGAGTTTTGTTGTTACATATTATTTCATAACAGAAGGAATTTTATGGTTTTAAAGACAGATTTTCTTTTATCCTTATACATCTATCCTGGTTTGAGGTAGAACAAAACCAATTTTCTCTTCAGTAACTCTACTTGTCAGTTAAGTTTCTTCTAAAGGACTGCTGTCTCTGAAATCAATGATATGTTTTTCAGAGAGTGTCTGCTTTCGAGCAGTGATAAGATCTGATGTTCATAGTGAATACCAAGGAATGGTATGCAGAAAGGCTCTTGCTTATGTTATTCCCATAATAACCAAGGTCAGCTAACTTTGTTATGTGCCATGTTGGAGGACCTGCAATGGTAAAGTGTAGAGAGGTTGCAACTGTGGGGAGGAGCAGACAGGGCAGGTGACCCAAAAGTGGAAAACAGGGTATTCCATTCCATCTGCATCATGCTCAATACAAAACCCGAGGGATTAAAGGGGTTAGTCACTTTCTTCTGTGGCCAGCATCTGATGAGGACTCTGTTCATTTGCCTTTGATCCTGATCCATGAGTTCCATCCATTGTTGAGTCGAAACTTGGACTTCTGCCAGTGATGTGATCATCATCCTGAGAGCTCGATATTGGTTTTATACATATAGTATATGTTTCATTATTTTCTTGTTAATACAATTATATTTTCTTTTTATTGTTACTAGTTCTAGGTTTACATTTCATTAAAGTAGTTTTGGTTTCTTCTTCAATCCATAGGTTTCTCTCCCTTCTCTCCTGGGAAGGAGATGCTTAAGAGAGCATCTGTTGTTTGTTCAGTGGCCAGCCCAGACTACATCCTTACAACACCTTTCCATGATCTGAAAACTGAAAGAAGTCTTAAAATGTATTTAAAATGAGACACATTCACTGAATTTCACTGAATTTTTTTAGAGTTGGAAGGGACCATAGAGATCATCTAGTCCAACTCCGCTGCTGAAGCAGAATTGCCTAGAGCTAGAACCTCTTTAAACATATTTAAAGAGGTACAAAAGACTGCAAGATGAAAACTGAAATCTATAACATCAGGTAAACAAGAGAGATTTTAAAATTTTCTTTTCAATTCAGGAGGTGTTTCTATAGGTTTCAGGTGATACTGCTTATATTAGGAATTTGAAAGTCAAGAGAGAATGGATTTAGTATGCATGTAAAGACCAAAAGAGATTTTTTAAGTATATAACCAACAAATTTTAAGTTATCTACTTTAAACATGTATAAATATTTATAAAATAAGTTATTACTGAGCACAAATTTATAATTGCAGAGCCTGTAGGGTTCACCAGAGACAGGATGCATGACTTGAGGATCTTCACAGTGAAGAAAAACATGTTTGGAAAAATGTCTAAGCTGTGTTTGTGGAAGCATAGAGAGAAGATCAAGGATACAACTGTGAAAAGGACTGACAATTACATAGAAGGAAGATGCCATATCAGGCTTCTTGACTTTTGATATTAAGACAGATAAAGGGAAAAGGGACAGTGGGGAAAGGGACAGACTCATAGAATAGTTTAGGTTGGAAGGGACCTTTAAAGGTCATCTATTGCAACCTCCCTGCAATGAGCAGGAACATCTTCGAATACATCAGGTTGCTCAGACCTAAGCCCCATCCAACCTGACCTTGAATATTTGTTTCCAGGAATGGGGCATCTACTACCTCTCTGGGCAATCTGTGCCAGTGTTTCAGCACCCTCATTGTAAAAAATGTCTTCCTTATATATAATCTAAATCTACCCTCTTTTAGTTTGAAGGCATTACCCCTTGTCCTACCGTTACACTTGCCGTTAATGAGTCCCTTCCCATGTATCCTGTAGGCCCCTTTTTAGTACTGAAAGGCCACAAAACGGTCTCCCGTTAGACACCTTTTCTCCAGGCTGAACAACCCCAACTCTTTCAGTCTGTTCTCACAGGAGAGATGCTTCATCCCTCTGATCTTTTTTTTTGGTCCTCCTCTGGACCCACTCCATCAGGTCCATGTCTTTCCTGTGCTGAGGGCTCCAGACTCCACAAGCGTAGGGTCATACACTGTGCTGAGGACTTGACAGAAGATAGAAGGGAATGTACCTGAAATTCAGGAGATCAATACAAAGTTGGGTACAAATTTAAAAAAAGGTGGAGTATAGTCCAAGATTGGATAGGACACTGAAATGAAGGTATTTCAAGAGCAGGAGAAATGGTAGTAGAGATGGAAATGCTCCTTGAGCAGACTTGAGAAAATGCAGAATGTCTTAACAAAACATAAATTGAGGAGAAAAAGACAGAAACAAATTAATAAAGATGACTTTAGTAATCATTTCCAATCAGTCTGCTTCAAGCTTAAAACAGACACAAGCAATACTTTTGACAAATAAATGCACAGCTGTTACAAAGCTGTTAACCATGAGAAAAATGTCTGAAGACATGTAAAAGTACATAAACCAAATCTTCTTTGTGTGTGAGTGGAAGCTAAATGTAGTTTAAGCTACAATATAAATATATTTGATGGTGAAAACTGAACACTTTTAGACTGTTTGCTTCTATAAAATTGCATTCTGCCTTAAGGTTGATTAATATTTTGCAAAAAGGAAGAACAAAAACCTCACAAAAACCCCAAGCAACATAGACTAAAATGATATTGTCTCAAAAAATTCTGTGAACATTTTTTAATAGAGTAGGATTTATGAAATCTGTTAAAGATATACTACTAGGCAAGATTCCAAGGGCAGACTTTAATAATAACAAGATGCTGCAGTGTGATACCATTCTACTTTCTTCAGCCTCTGGTGTCTTGAATAATGCATTTTGATAATGCAATATTAGTCAGTCTCACAAACAGTTTTAGTGACCAGTTTTTAGACTGTCAGAAGATTTCCGAAGAAGTTATAGGTACTAGATGTTACTCATCCCTGTTCTCTGAGGGTTTTGTACATATTTTCTGTATCCTGGATTCAATATTATTTTTTTAGATCAGTATTTTTAATCATTGTTTTCCACTAAGCTTATACATGAAAAAAATCTTTTTGCAAAGCAAAACATGCTTCTGTTTTCAAAGTACACACTCGAATATAATCAGAAGTTTGAACTGAAAGCAATATATGTAAAAGAAAAAAATCTTATCATAGACAACTCCAAATTTTATGAAAAAAGTCGCAAAAGAAAGACTTGCTGTATTAAGTACTGAAAACCTATGCCAGTTCATTTACTGGAACAATCCCTTGAACTAAAACCTACATATTTTAGCATAATTCACTTGTGTCTAAATCTGTCTGCTTTTGATTACACTTCTTGGACTGGTCCACTGATTGCACTGATTTGTTGGGTAGTACACTAATTTCTAAATAACTTGTATTTTATATTTCTCCTGTATAGGAAACAAGTAACAGGAAAAATGGGAGAGAACTGCTACACGACTGATCATGTCATGTACATGAAGCTAGAATGTACATGAAGCCTCCTGACATGAAGCTAGGATGCAACTTGCAGATTTATACAGATCGAACAGATCCTAAGTGTGTGTGTGAATGTGTATGTGCGTGTGTGCACATGTATCTGTCTGTCTAGCTAACTATGTGGGTGTGTGCATGTCTGAACATAAACAAATACATTTATAAAAAAATGCATAGGAGCCCAGTTACAGGTAATATCCAGAAAATTGTGTCATCATACCCCATCCCCAATCAGAATTCTTATATCAATATCTTGTATCTACAAAGGTATTCCAATTATGGTAAATGAAATCTAGAATAATTCTTTCTGTCCGTCATAGTTTCTTCTCTTCTCAAAAAAAAAAAAAAAAAGGAGGTCTGTGAATGTAAAGAAGTTGTTAACTACATAATTTCTTCAAGGATAAAATTTGTGTCACTCGTCACTCCACAGAATAAGACACCATAAAAACACAACCTCTGGGCAGAAAAAAACAAGGTTTGGTTTTCATAAAGATCCAGTTTAGAGTCCTATCTGCTATATAGAAGATCTGACTTCTGAAATACTATTTATCCTATTAAGCAAAAAACTAGTCTATGATAGCTTCCTGAGGAGTAAGATACCTGGTTCACTCATGTTGAAGTCACTTTTTACTGGAATATCTGATTCCCAGTGTCCACATCACTTGACAACAAACCTGTCAAAATCGCTGCTGACTTTTTTAGCATATTGAATAGGCTTAGATTATTTTGCAGAAATAGAGGCTTTTGTGACTATTTCTTGATGTGAAAATCTGTGACTTTTGGAGATAAAAAGGACAAAATGTTTAATGCTTTTAGTTCTGTGACCAATATTTTGTATTCTACTTTCAATTTTTAATACATGTTTTTATGTTATCTTCCCTCACAAATATCAGGAACCTATAAGGAATGCTGTCCTCATTTGCTATACTATCAATGCAATATTTTTTCATACTGCCAAAGGCATTTTTTGATTGCTATCTGAACCAGATTTTATCAACATCTTCTGGGCATTTAGACCATGTCTACACTTATTTATTAATATATATCACAGTGCTCCACGGGGCTCTAATCTGTGATCACAGTGCTGAGCAACTGCTTGGAGCATGCCCTTATCACTATCTCAGCTGTTTCCCTGGATTTCATTACACCTCATTTTAGATTTATACAATACAAAATTCTATCACTAGAACTAGTTTTCTAGATGTGAAATTCTTCTGCTAAGCCATGAATGGTATCTACAAAGGTCAGGTTGATTTTCTAGGGTCACTAATGAATATTGGCTAAAGACACCACACGAACAATAAGCTGTCTTGATACTCAATATATTATAACTCTCAATTTGCAGACAAAGAACCAAAAAAGGGAAAGAAGAAATTGACAATAAAAAAAAAAATAAACAGAATGATGTGTAATAACCACATATGTAATTTCCTATACAAAATGATTATCTGATAAGATTAAGTTCTTGATAAGCCATTTGCTAGGACAGCTCCTTAACTTAAATTTTTCAGTAAAGCTGTTGCAGTTGTCAAATCACAGAGCTCTGTCACCTCTTCTTCTGGATATCCAACACTTATGCAGTCTGCATAAGGAGTTGCACTTGGATTTTAGTATTCTGCCTTTTCAGTTGAAGCAAGCAAACACAGTCATTATAATTACATACAGTGCTTGCTGCACAAAGTCTTCTAAAGAGATTTTTGCAGTCTTCACACTTTTACACTCTGAAACTGCAGGTTTTCTCCTTTTAAACAAAGTTAGACATATCCAGTCTGCGCTAAATTTCCATATAAAATGTTTCCAACATAACTACACTGATTCTTATGAAAAAGGCATTTGATTTTTTATTTTTTTTTAATTTTCCTCTACTGGTTTACAACACAGTGCTGTTCCCCTCCTGGCTCTACAATATTCTCAAACTCTAAAACTCCTTTTTTATATGTCAACTACTAGACTTACATGGGAGGAAAGTAGGAATTCCTAGCCTAGAGTTTTTTCCGTGTTTCAAATATTTATAGTAGAATAATGTGAATTGCACAACAGAAGTACTTAATACACTCCAGACTGTAAAAAGAGTCTGATGAGATCAAATGCCAATGAAAATAAGTTGGTCATCTAAAAACAGATACTATGAATTAAATCCAGATGACAATGAGATATCTTTTTCTTTTCCTTTTTTTTTTTTTTTCTTGAGTAAAACATGTAAAAGAAAAATATTTCAAGAATATCAGATACATATTTAGGAAATGAAACAGGGAAGAAAATGCACAGAAATATAAGTTAATGTCACATTATCCTGAGATCTGAGATGAGTACTATGATGCTTTACAGTTTTTATTGTCTTCTACCTGTCTTTCCTCTTGATTTAGTCATAAGGTCTTTGTGTCTTGTTGTGTGTTGTGCAAATTGGAAATTGTGTATCTCTACTGCAGCAGTAAGACTTTACAAAAATCCTCAAAATTATACTACCAATGAAAACAGTGAGGGGTTCTTTTATTTTTCTTTCCAGCAAGTATAAGATGTTTGACTTACAATACTGATTTTAAAAAACAGAATAAAAAGGTATTGGGGGATATTGTAAGTGGAAACAGATCCCCTTCCTTCTTCTCTCACTTTTACTTTTCTTCTTATTAAGTCTGATCTTAATAATGCAAGAAGTTAGTAGATGTCTCTGCTACAGGGCACCACATCATTGGTAAATGCTGAGCTGGAAGTACTGGGGTTTTCTTTTCCACCTTTGCACCCAGACAAGTTCCTCACTCACATAAATCTTGTAGCTCTGCTCAGTGACATTTGAGTGACTAGGGAGCAAAATTTCTAGCTAGAAAAGGAACCCAAAAAGCAAGGGAGATACCTCTCATATTGAGTTCCTTGTCCTCCCCATCACAGAGTGGTGACACTTAGCAAATTGCACCTACTGGGATGTATCTGAGAAGGGCTGAGACAGGAAATATTTCAAGAGAATTTGTCTCTTGAATTTCAAACAATTCAAATATGTATGCCTAATTTAGTGGAGGAGTAATTATTTATTTATATAATAATGAAGGTCTTGTTCAGAACAAATTTAATACTTCAAAAAAAAAGCCTGTAATATGCCATCCATTCTCCCCAATCTCTTGCAGAAATCAATGACATTTGAGAATTAAGTTGTTAACTCACATAAGACTAGGGATTTATCATGATTTATGCAAAGGCTATTGAATTTATTACAAATACAAATCTTTGTATATCTGTATATATATTTAAAAAAAGTCAAAAAAACCACTATGGTGTATGGTTGTCCATTTGACAGCACCTAAGGTGCTGCAAAACATTTTTCAACCTTGAATTTTTAACTAGACATAATGTTGGATTGCATATTTGAGATTTTTTCCTGACTCATCTATTTGTGGGGTTCTTTCTAAAGCAGTGGATTTTTGGAATCAGGTCTGAAAAAAGACCTGGAACTGGAGAATATAATGATCTGAGTCATAAAAATCTTTCAGGAAAGTGTTTTTATGCAGTTACTGTTAAATTTATTTATTCTGTAAACACAGAGAGACTACAGTTCCCTGCTCTAATGCCTAGAAGTTTAGTCTGAATTTTCCCCTCATATTCACTATTAGTCCTATGTAACGTTAATTATCATGGTCAATCTGTAAACTTTGTAAAAATCAGCAAGACATTTTTTCCCCTTACATTTTGGTTTTTTTTTTTTTTTTTTTTATTTATAGCCAAAACCAGTAAACAGAAGTAAAATAAATATTTAAATTATTACCATCAGAACAAAATGTACATCACTTACAGCACCTGATTGTTTAAAAAATAGATGCATATGTTATTTATTTGCTTTTCTGTTCACTAGAATTACTTTCTTTTTCCTTTCTTAACAAAAATTCTTCTTTTGATCTTATTCAGAAAGACAGTAAAAGTCTTTTTTAGGCACACTTGAAACCCTCAATAGATGCTGATTTTTCCACAACATCTGCCATGTTCCTATTTTTCCATGCTGAACAGACATTTTTTAAAAGTAAATGCAGAGCAAGACAGATTTTGCTAAACCTTAATTAGCATTTTTATAAAATATTTCACCCATAGAATTTAATATGAGAATTCTTTATGGCATGACTGGGTTAGACCAATATTAGAAGGTGTATTATCATTTTATTTGTCTACTTGATAGAAATTGTTCCTTGATTTAACCTTTCATATGCTTTAAAGCTAGGTTTTAAACAAAAGCAAAGCTATCATTATTTCTAATCTTCTCTTTGAATTGTATCGATGCTCATTTAACTTTTTATAATACCAAGATAGTGAAAACCGTATACTGTCATAAACTTGTTACAAGATACTCAATAGTGCATGCATCATGGAGGTATTTTAACTGAAGGGGAAGCTTTACCATGAGATACACTGAAATAGATAATGAATGTTCATATCAAAAAACTTGTCATAAAAATGTTCCATGCAAATAACTTAGAAATATATACTTAAAGTAAAACTATCTTTTCCTTCAAAAAATGATACCTTTCTAAGAACAATTTCTGTGTTAATAACAAAAGCTCTCTAAATCTTCACAAATACAGATAAGCTTTTTTTTCCAGTTGAAGTTTCCACAATAGTTTGAAATAGGTTTCTTGATATTAATTTTTTTCTCACTGTCACGTGTTCCCACATTCCTCTAAAAGTTATTATCATGGTAGAGCTTCACCTATCAAGACATGAGAAAGGCAAATATTACGTCTTGTTTCTCAACAGGGCCAAAAACAGCTCATAGGCTTATTTCTGGTCAGACAATATAATTTAAAGGACTGTTTTCTAACAGGAAATAAAAAGTACAAAAGAGCTCATTCAAATGAGCTGCCACTGAAGCATTTCTAAAAATGTCGAGGTATTTTGTCAATATCATTGTTGGAGGGCAGTGAAATTCTGAGGCACTCATGCTGAGGAAAAACTGCCATATTAGTATCTTGTGCAGACTATGCAATTTTCACTTGGTTACTTTGAAGATCAGTAGAATATTTCAAGTCTATAAAAAATCATAATTTCCTTAATGAATCATTTGATTAAATAACCTTGTGATACATTTTAATTGTCCTTGAGAGTAGTGGTGATATGCTGAATTAAATATAGAAACCAAAGATATTTTTTCTTAATTTGAGAAAATATATATTTTACCAGACTTTATGAGAGTAACTAAAATGCAGTGAAAAAAATGTTATGCTATGAAAGATTCAGTGACTTCCAATATTTCAGCTTTTTTTCCATTTAATCTCTGATTAATCACTGAAAGAGAGGAAAAGGTTTTTTTTCTATGATGATGATGATAGCCATTTTAACTGTCACAGTCTAAAATAAAACAAAGATAAGGAAAAGAGAAATCTACATATTCAGTTGATGAATTCTTATCAAATGGCATTGTTCCTGACACTGAATGAGTATTGAGCATATTCTAGCAGTTCTATTCCATAATTTTTTATTTATTCAGCTTTTTTATATGCTAGACTGCAACTTTTATAATGAAAATGAAAAGTTATATTTAGTATTTGTTCAGCTTCCATAATTTCTTCTTTCATTGATATTTATGTCTATTAAAGTGTATTAAACATGAGCCTTTTTCAGTATTTTTTTTCTAGAAGTCTTTTTATATTGATATTATATTCTTAAAAGAAGTGCCTATGGGATCCCAGTTCCGAATCTTTTGGAATATGTAACATTTTTAAGGTTTCTTCATCTTTTCATCTCTAAAAGCTATTCTTTCTAAATTAGTTCTGTTTTGTGTTACAGAATAATTGCATTCATTTTCTTCCATCAGTTCCACTTTAGCCAAAAGTTGCCTTTTATCTCTAAATTATTACCGTTCCACCCAGTTAATGTTTTTCCTTTTAGAACTTGTCTCAGTATGAAGTATAAGACTGTTAGCTAGATGATTTGATGTGCAGTCCTTAATTACTCACAGATATTTACCTCTGCCTAAGTTCCTGCAGATCACCTTTGCTTTGTTATGCTTATTGACATTTTCAAGACAGCAAAGGGATCTGCTTCTCTCAGCATATCCATAATATCCAATACAGCCAAAGTTACTGTGGGTTGCCTGAGTAGAAGACTTCTTCACATTTCATTTTTATTGGTAGTTATTATTCTGTTTGTTTGCTTTCACGATTGTTTTTGTGTTTTGTTTTGTGTTGTGTTGTGTTGTTTTCCCGACAAATATCTTCAGCTAATCTCACATGTAGGCTATGGAAAAAGACTCTTCTGCTTTTGGTCTCCCTGGAACCAGTGGTGAGTCACTGGAGTAAGAATTAGAGTTCTGGAGAGTCCCAGAGACCCTACATTGGGAAATTCCTTATTCAACTAAAGGTTTTTCTAAAATGTCTCTTGAATTGAGCTTTTTCTCTTTGCAGATCAGTTACCACATTTCACTGGGAGTAGTCTGTAGTGGTACAACACTGAAAAAAAACAGTCCTTCTGTAATAAGTGTTTTCCTCCAAGAGTAACACACACTTGTTTCCTACCATATCAATCTATCCTAGAACCTGCTGTATGACTAGTATTAAATTGATGTAAGTCTCAACTTAGAAAAGGATTAAGCCTGTACTTACAAATTTCAGTCTCTGTTTACTCTGTTTCTGACAACATCTGGAATTGTTATCAGCCAGATTCCTTCAAACTAAAACAAACAAAAAACCTACAAACAAACAAAAAACACACTTCTCCCCCCCCCCAAAAAAAAAAAAAAGTAGAAGATAAGTAAACAAACAAAAGTTATTGGTAAAGTAAACATTAAACTATCATGACGTAATGGATCCAAGATGTATTTTTTCTTAAATAATAAATTTCTAAGAAATAAGAGGGAGTGTGACAGAAATATCCTTTTAATCAGAAAAGCCTTTCTTTTGATATTCCAATGTATGTTGGCATGAATATTTTGTTTCCTAGTTGGACATTCTGACTGAATGAGTTAAATCACTTCACTATCACAAAATAAAACTCAACAAAAGGTATTTTAATAAAAGCAATTTCAAAGGAACTTATCAGGAAAAAAGAGTGTAAATGGAAAACATATATTAGAAAGGAGAGAATCTTAGCAAAATAACGGCAAATGGTCCCTGAGGAAAGAAATTTTGACTATAAAGAAGTAAAATCAGATACACTCATGAATTTTTGAAAATTATTGACAAGGCAACCATCAAATTAAAGTACATTTGGTTGGCTATCCCCAGCTGGTGTTAAAATTAAGAGAGATGAAAGTGCAATTTACTCAAGAAATGGAAAGAAAAGTTACTGGTAAAAAAAAAGTGAAGCTTGACATTGTCACTGTAATATCACAAAAATGTGTGACATTAGGGTGCTTATTTCTCAGTATGGCTGACAAAGCATACATGGGTTGAAGATGGTTAGGGAAATTCAAGTATAAAATAAAATAGAACTTTCTTTTTGCTACTGTCATAAAAAACTGCATTAACTGATGAGAGCTCTGTCGTGGTTTTGACCGAACTGACCAACCAGAACGA
>BJBW01014199.1:0-27578 GCA_004320125.1 Scolopax mira | reverse complement strand
GCCTGAGGTTAGCAGGGGTGTGGGTGCAATGTGTGTGCAGCAAAGGATGACAAACAGCTGTTGTACAGCTTTGTGGTGTCCTTTACATTTGGAAAGGTAATATTCTGTTGAGGTTTGGAGACCCTGGGGATGTGCCCAGTTGCTTTCTCCTATTAAGGCCCAAGATCTTCACTGCTGCTGCTACCCATGCCACCTCTGTGTAGTTCCATAGAGCCCTAATAGTTGTTGTTTCACTGTCCATACATAGCCTCAATCATAATTAAAAGGCATTTTCTTTCAATTCATTCTTTACCATATTTTCTCTCTGCCAGCCATCACACAAAATTCAGCCCTGATAAGTTCTGAAGTGGGAGGTATTTTTGCACACTGAAGAATGTGTAAAGAAAAGGGCAAAGCCCAGGTGAAACAAATTACATCCCTGATAACCTCCAAACAGGTTCCTGGCATTTATGGTGAATATGTTGGTAATGCAAAGTGGAAACTTTATGTGTGAAGCCATCTGCCATGGACAAAACAGAACAGAGTGTTGGATTTGGCTTCCTGGTCCCAGAGGAGAATCTCCTTGGGATAAGGATGTCACCATCCAGCCTCTGGAAGCCCCAGACCACCCCCATGAATCTCTTTGTCAGAGATGAAGGCTTTGCCAATGTAAATGGGTATCAGTGATCTTGGCTCTGCACACAGTAGGACAGGTCATTTCATCCTGTTACCCAACTAAGGAAGGCTCTGTGTCCACACAAGTTGCTTATCTTGGCATTTGCTGCATTCTTGCAGCTTTTCCTGCTTTTCATGTTCACTTGCACAATGGTATAGTCTTAATAAAGAGGTTTTTCTCAGCTTCTAGTAAATCTCTTCAATCTCAGCTGGTGCCAGCAGGTGGTTAGGCGTTACTGATTTCCACTGATTTCAATCTATTCACTCCTCCTGATACTTATTCTCCTGAGTATCATTCAATTAATGAAAAAATTGATAAGGAAAATTCACAAATGCTTCTCTGGAGAAAAAAAACCCCTGGGAATTGTGCCTGCATAAAACTCAAGGATTTTTTATGCAATTTTGGGGTCCTAGTGGAGGACTTTAGCAGGTTCCTGACATCCATGAGCCCCAGTGGCACCTCTGAGAGAGCAAAGAAAATGAGTCTGGCACTTTGATTTTCCTCAGAAAATTAATGTAACAATGCTTTGGGTCTGTTACTGAATAAGCCAGGTGTAGATGCAAAGCTGCTGTACAAAGATCTGTACTTACTGGAAATAATAATGATAAACAGAACTCATGCTGATCTAGCTATTTTTTATTAGTTACTAATGAAAGATGATGAAATGAATAATTAACAAAATAGAGAAGATGAATAGTAGAGAAAATAAACAACAGGAAATCATCAGACTAACTACATCAATTAATTAGGAAAGCCTTCTTCCCTGCATGAGTCCTCCGTGGCTTGGATGCAAGAGGAAAAAAATACACTCAAGAGATACACAGATCATTATTGTCTGTACACTGGTATTTTTCCCAGTGAAGGCTTGCCCAGGTAAGGCTGCACAAACACACATGCAATAGGTAGTGGAGCTACTACGAGACCAGCAAGGAGTGCTTCTGTGAGACTACCTGAAAGGAGGTTGTCCAAGGTGGGGGTTGGTCTCTTCTCCCAAGTAACAAGTGATGGGACAAGAGGAAATGGCCTCAAGTTGCACCAGGGGAGGTTTAGATAGGATATTAGGAAAAATTTCTTCACCAAAAGGGTTATCAAGCCTTTGGATATATTGGAACAGGCTGCCCAGGGAAGTGGTGGAATCATCATACCTGGAGGTATTTAAAAAACAGGCAGATGTGGTGCTGAGGGACATGGTTTAGTGGCGGCTTTAGCAGTGTTAGGTTGATGGTTGGACTCAATGACCTTAAAGATCCTTTCCAACCTTGATGATTCTATGATTCTATCTTGGAGTGGTACCTTCTCCTCCCCCATGCATGCCTCTGCCTTGGGGAACAGTGCTGGGTGGTGGTGATGATGGGGGTGAGAGGCTGACAAGGCATGACCAGGCTCTCTGACCGGAATGACCAGCAATATGTGAAAAAGAAAATATTCTATTTAACCGTAACATTTTTGGCAACTATTACAGTTAGAGACTTGGTACGGAAAAAAGAAAGATGAGTAGTAAGAAATATTGTGCAATGGAAGAATTTATCACTTATTGATCATATTTTACAACCACATCAGTCAATGTGTGTGCCTTGGGTACGTAAGGAAAACATTTCTGCCTATCCTACCTCCACATCTTAGGGTGAATTGGGCTGAATCTCTAGTCATGAAAATGTTTCTACTGCATCAATCTGCTTGTAATTTGGTTTTTTTGAATACCTGTTTGTTTCCAAGGATGAGGAGAGAATTAAAACACAAGACTGCTAGACGTCCAACAGAATGCATATAAGGGGAGAATACTGCAAGGAAGACTTAGATGGATTATATAAATATATTATTTTCTGAAGAGTGTTTTGATGTGAACAAACAGTACTGTTAGCTAAGGTAAAGAGACATGGGCCGGTGGGAGAAATTATTGAAATGAAAAAAATAAAGCAGCAAGTAGCTGGACAGACAGTTGGCATCTTCATTGCGGCCACAGTTAGGTCTTGACTATCAGCTGTGGGAGCATTACCACAGAGAAGCTTCGTTCCCTCAGCACTGCCCATCATCCAGGAAAATAACTGTGGAGCTTTCTGCAAACCGGGAAGCCCCTCTTGCTGAGGTGGTGTCTGTAGATGTCCTGAGGATCACTAATATCCCAGAAATATGGCAGACTCTTCCTCAGTGTTATTTGTAAAAGTTTCCCTCATTTTTCATTTCTGCCATTCTCCAGCCACAGAGACATTTCTGGCAAAGACAGAGCAGAAGTGAATTACACCCTACCCTGACTCTAACCCTAAACTCGTGCCAGGTGTTGCAAGATGGACAAGACTTGAGAAACATCTATTTTGCAGAAAAGGGCTATTCATGGAGCGTGACGTGGTACTTGGAGCTGGCAAACATCCCTCTGGTGTTACGCTGTGCTTGCACCATAATTAAACAATGAGGTACAGAGGCTGGATTTTTGCAAAAAGGACAGAAGTGGCCATTTGTTCTGTGCAGGTTCAGTGAGTCTTTGGAGTAGCAGAAGACTTCCCAGAAGGCTGTGCTCCCTTAGAACCACTTCTAAAGAGTGCAGATTCACACAATTTGTGGGAGGGACACTTTGCTCTTCCGTGATGAATTTCTGACAGCGTGTCCAAGAATTTCATGTGTTTGCAATGTGATTTGCTAAGCAGAGAGATAGGCTTAAGGGAATCTGGTTTTCTTTCAGTGATAAGTTCTGAACTGCACACCTTACACTCTTTTTGAGGTGCTTTCCCAACATTTGAGTCCTTTATAATAATCTACATAATTTGGTGAACTATAGTGCAGCACTTTTCCATCCTCTTTGAATAAATGTTGTCTTTTTTCCCTTTGCACCAACCAAAAGCAAAATGCACTTACCACTAAACACCCAGTCCTGAGAATGATCAATTAAAGAAATTATAAGACTCATGAGATGTCAAGTCTCCTCTAGAAGCTGTAGGTTAGAAATGTGAAAATATGAACATGAAAATTGGTATCTTAGCCACTTCAGTTGTATTTCAGAAGAAATTAATTAATTAATTGCCAGCAGCAGAACAAATGCTACCACAGAGCTTTGTGGTACCAAATTACTTTTTTATAAGCCATCTTTAACAAGACAAACATTTGAACTTGTTTTGAAAAGCCGCAGTTAGTGCTTATTTATTAGGGATGCCTTCTAAGTTAAAAAAACCCAAACAAACCAACAGCAACCAAAAACCAAAACCAAAACCGAGTTAAAAGTTATTCCCTCTGCAGGGGCATGGGAAGGGTTCAGTTTGAACACACTCCCAGAAGTCTGGAAATCTGTTCTATAGCTGGTGGTGTCCAATAAGCTTAGAATATGTGTGGGAGTAACATCCCTGTGAAACCCAAAGTGTGAAGTGTTTGCCAAGGGAATTCCTCCTGCAGTATCTTGCACAAAACATAACACATCTCCTCCTTCCTACACTTCCTACAAGAAGACTTGCCACCATTAGCATCTTCTGGGCATCCCAAAGCAGAAGACCTTTCCTCAGCACACAACACTACCTCTGGCTCCCAGAGATCACCTCTGAAGCTTGTGGAAAAGAATAGAAGGAAACAACTGGGCTCTCAAATCACTTCTGCCTTCACTGTGCTTCTGTCATACCCTGACAGCTCTGTTGGCTTTGTTGCTATAAGCCTTGTCCCAGGCTGATGATTAGATTTTGCAATTTACACAATTCACAATTTTACATAAATAAAACTGTATCAAACGTACCTGAGCAAAGCACACCTGCATCTTCTCTGGGCCCACAGTTATGGGGCTGACCATCCTGTATGAGAGTGTTCCCGCAGGTCGGATTCATTTCCATAGCGCTGCACTTCATCCAGGAAAATGTTCCTTGATCCTGTACTGAAAAGTGCATTTTTCAACAAAGAGAGATTTTCCACATCCCAACAAAGTAACACAAGTGTTTGCCTCATCCCTGGAGGAGTTCAAGGCCAGGCTGGATGGGGCTTTGAGGAACCTGGTCTGGTGGGAAGTGTCCCTGCCCAGGGCAGAGGGGTTGGGACTAGATGACCTTTCATGTCACTTCCAACTCAAACCATTCCATGATTCTATGACTTTCTAATAACTAAAATATCTTTTCTCCTTGCAATTTAATATCACTTAAAGGACTTTGAGTTTCATTAGAAGATGGAAAAAATCTCTTAGATATGTTTTGGTAACTCTACCCAACAGACAAAATGAAAAAATGCTGGTTTATACAGTGCCTTTTTTAAGGTTTTGGACTTTTAGCAACCTGGTCCAATGAAAAAGTTTTTCACAGACAAAAAGTCCCATCCTCTCAGTACTCTGGCAAACCAGATGTACGTTTCAGTTTCCATTCAATTTTGCTTCAGAAAGTTCAACAACTGGCAAATTGAGCTCTTTGTAATCCATGTGTTCTGAAGGTAAAAATGATAAAAATGATGAGACATGACATTATGACCTGTCTTTCCTTGCTAGCAACTTGGAAATCAGTGGAGAGCAGGATAAGACCTTGCAACTATTTTACTATCTGACAGATATTTTAAAAAGTTGCCAGCATTAAATCTGGGTAAGGAGCTAAACCAGACAGAAACCTGAACATGGGACTTCCTTCTGCAGAAGGATCTGGTCCTTTCTGTTGCTCCCTGCCCCTGGGTTGCAAGAGTTATGACTTTAAACTTTGAACTTGCTTTATCCTGATGATATAACTCAAATAAATAGTGTCCAGGCATTCAATAGGAGCTTTGTCAAGGTGGGTCATGTAGAATTAGGATCATGAAAAGCTTCCTGTGTGAAAGCTTGTTGGTTCTCTAAGGGCAGGATGTGCTTTGGGATTGCTTTTTAGTTCTCTTTCTTAGTCTTTGTAACAAGCAAATAGAATTGGTTAATACAGGTGATTGAAATAATGTGATAGTAGCATAAAAGCATCGGATATACTCTGAGTGACATTGATTAAAATGCTGTCAAAGCTTTTGAATCTCATCTGGATGGAAGTTTTCAATGACAAATGCTGATTTAAAAAAAGAAACCAGGAAATTGTCTGTGTAGGAAAAGGGCCTTGTTACTGGCAGGAGAACTGTACTGCTGTTGAGAAAAGGGTTTTATGGTTCATAGGAACACTTTTTAATTTGACAAAATTAAAAATGAATTGTGATTCTTGCACTAAATGAAAATGAGCAGAAATTATCTGTTTACCCACCCTGCCAGAAAAAAACCACAACCCACAAACCCAACTCTTGGCATATTGAAATGTTGTATTTATAAGCTTATTTATATTTTAAGATGCAGAGTGGTATGTATTTTGCAATTAAAATGCATTTTTAGCAACTGTTCTTACCTTCTTGCTGGGTCCACTTTCAGTATGTCAGTATATGTTTGTCTAAGTCTCTCCAGTGCACTAAAGAAAAATCTTATCATTATGTATTTATATATATATAAAATACTTACCATTATTTTTTCCTACAATACATTCAAATACAATACAATACAATAGTTTTATATGTTACATTTGAAGGTATAATTTGGTGGCATCTTCAGTCCTTCAAGCCCATGAAACAAACACCCATCATATCTACTGGTCGGAGCGGGCTTTGATGCAGGTTACAAAATATGCCAATGCTGATTTTAGAGGAAAACACAAGAGAGAGGGAGGTGATGCTGAGCAGTGTAAGGCACAGTACCTGCCCCCTGAGACATCCTCCGTGCAGCAGTATCATCCAAAGAGTGGTATCATCCACAGAGTGGTCAGCAGGGGACTGGTGTTAACTGGGTTCCCTATAACACTGATAAGACATGGTTCAGAATTTATAAGCGTGTAGATTTAAAGGGGTGTGCTCTGCAGTTTGACCAACCTCATTTATTTTTATTTTTTTTAAGTTACTGATTTCATCCAGTGAAGATGCTTTCAACATTTAAAAACATTCTCTTAATGTTTTTGGCAAGAGTTTGTTTATAATAGCTTGATTTTTCGATTACCTTAATTAGTGTTCGAAGCCCTTCTCTTCTGTGGGAGCAAGGATTAAACCCTCCCCTTGGCATTTGCAGTGGCTGCCACTGGCCCAAGAGGAACCAGCTGCTGGCAGCCAGGGGGAAAATTAGTGATGCCAAGTGAAAAATGATGGCAGAATTTTTCCACCCCTTGGTTTCCCCACTGGCCTGGAGCTGGGGGTGGTTGTCTTCCCCCGTCCCTTCGCAGACCAGACCCCCCCAGCTCACATCCACGGTGGTAGCTTTGCCCAAGGTTCACCGTGGTGGCTCTGTGGGCTGAGAGGGTTGCAGGGATTTGCAGTGCCTCCTCTCCTGACCCACTTGTGCTGTCCAGGAGCATGGACAGAGCGAGCCCCAGCAAGGAAAGTCCTTGTTTGGAGAACCTCTCAGGGCAGGGGTACCATGAACTGGCTGAGGTCTTAGCCCCGTGCTCCTGAGGTTCACACAGCCGTGCCCTGGGCACCATAGAACCTGCAACGGTGAGCCCTCAAGTCAGTTTTGGGCTAGCAACTGTTCAGGCACAGAAGAAAATTGCATTACCAGGCAATGGACTGTCTCATCTGCTATAAGACAAAACGTTGAATTGTTTGTTTGGGTTTTTTTTCAAAATGCAATGCCAGAAATCCCTCAAGACTGTATAAAATCCACTCTGCCTTTCAAACAGTTAATTTTCTGCTCAGTCTGTAAGTGTCATCTCAGCTGTCACACTTCACAGCCTTGGGGAAGCACCTCGTGTGATGCCTGGATTAATCCTTGCAGGGTTGGCAGAGAGCAATTCGCTTGTCTTCCCCAACAATACACTCCTTAGAGAAATCCAGTGAACTTTGATGAAACAAAGAGGTCTTGTTCCGCTCTGGCAAGGCTCAGATCAAGCGTTTACTCTACATGCACAGCGTGCAGCTTTCAAATGCACACTGTCCAAGCTGCCCAGGAACTCTAAAAGAAACTGAGGCAACGGGTTTTGGCCACCCTCCTGCAACTGCAGGATCCAGGATGCCAGAAAGAAGGCCTGGCTTTGCTATATTAATATTAAAGTCATGCTCCCTGCCACCTCTCTGCATGGGAGAACAGAGCCCTCACATCAGCATAAATCAGTTTTGCTCATATCTCATGCGAAAAAGCTCTCCTGGAATCCAGGTTTAGCAGCAGAAGGCAGCGATAAACTAATGCTAAATGCTTCAGAAACATCTCAAAATCCCTGGCTGAACCTGTGTAGAAACCTTTGTGGCCAGGTAACTTCAGCAAACCCGGAGCCCTCAAGTCAGTTTTGGGCTGACAACTGGTCAGGCACAGAAGAAAATTCAGTCTTTGTACAGAGTGCCTGCTTTCACTCAGTGCCTAAATTAAAGAGATAATATGCAGAAGGGATGAGGGAGGTAAGGCAAGGAGTAACAAGGTCTTGACATGCACTAGGAGGTTAACTTTGTAGTAGGAGAAGGGATGAGATGGAGGGAAAAGAAGCAGAAAAGGAAAAAGTCATATGGGAAAAACATAAGGAGCTGACTTCATCTCCATTCCAGTAGATGAGTTTCTACTGGATTTTCATCCCCATCCTAATAGATGGGTTTCAGCCTCTAAGGCTACCAGGCAACACTCATCTGACTTCAGTTGTTCAAACCCCACATTTTATCTATTCTGTTTAGTCACTCACACACTCACAGAAAAGTTCCTTAGGCTTGACAAGTTGCATGGCCATGTCTGAGGACAAAGCACAGTCCTCACAGCCTTTAAACTGAAAGAGGAGAAAAGGGAGAAGCCAAATTTCTGAAACTATAGTGTCTGAAAACTGAAAAAAAATTGAAAAAAAATGATGACAGTCATTCAAACTCGGCAGGCTCTTTAGAGCAACAGCAGTCCAATTTATTTCTACATTACAGCCCATGACTAATATTCATTCATTTCAGAAAGAAGAAGGAAAAATCTGCTTGTATGGGTACCAGGTGATTCAGGGCAAAAAAGGTGATCCAAGTGTTATTCAAGGAAATGAAAACAAATCTCACTCCCAGTGAACCAGCTGGGTCACTGACGAATTTCCTCAGCTAGGCATGACTTCACTAAAATCTGCTTTTTGTGTCATAGTACTTGAGCCTGAGATAGAAAAATCTCCTATATTTTAGAGGCGCTGTGAGAAATTTAATATCTCTTTAGTTTTTCCCAACTAGATATAAAGTGCCAAAATGAATAAAAATTAAAGTAAAAAAAACTTATGAAAACAAACCTAGCAAAATAGAGAAAAATAAATAAATAAGGAAAATCTCTTCTTGTTACACAAAGCATTTAACAGAAATTGTGCAAAAAAATTAATGATGGAGTTATTTAACAAAACAAAAGAAAATTGTTTTCTCCAGAGTATATTCATTTAGTTCTTTGATTGGAATTTGCTGCAACCTTGGGCATTAAAAGACACCTACAGTCAGAACTGTGAGCAGAAGGTTATATTTAATTGCTTAATCCAGCTTCGTATCAATGAATATCTTGGCTTCTAGGGCAAGGCATGGGGATAAAGTAATGAAAACAAGAAAAATTGTGTTTCTTACCCACAACCTGCAAACACAAAATATCTTTTTTTACTCTCAATCTACAAAACACGAGGATTTGTTATTAACAACCAGAAAAGGAATCTACTTGCCAGCTTTGGGATACAGAAAAAAAAAAACAAACCAGTGTTTATTTATACACAATTACAAATATTTTTATAGTATTTTCATGGGAAGGTGGACTACAGAGCTGAATTATCTCCTTCATACTCCAGGATTAGAAGAGAAAGATAAACAAGAGACCAAAGCACAGGAAATTCAACATCCAAACAAGAACTTTGTTTCTGAGATTTTCTTTAACCCCAATGCGGGCCAAACGGGTTGCATGACAACACTGTGAACTGGCAGGAACCCATAAAATCCATACAATATTTTTTTTTACCAAAACAGGGGTATGTATTTGAAAACAAGTTGCTATGGATCCATTCTCTTTCCATGAAAAAAATCCTTATTAAGTGCCACTTCAAGGAATTTGTTCAGGGGTTTGCAGTTGGAGTTATGAACACTTGTACCTACATTGGCTGAATATACAAGGTGTAATTGGGTAATTATCCCCTCCCAACACAGCTCACACTACACAGGGTGACACTTGTAAGGGATTTCAGCAGAATGTTGTGAACAACATCCTTAGTTGGTGTTGAGAGTGTTGGTTGAGCACATACTACGTGGTTGAGTAGTGACAGAGCACTCAGAAGAAATTAAACAATCTAATACCAAAGCCAGACAGTTACTCAAAGCAAAAACCTGCCCAGTGATGGCTGGTGTGTCTTCTCCATGGGTGGAGGAAGTGACAACACCAAGCTCAATTAAAAAACTGAAGGCAGTGGCCTCCACAGGCTTCTGGTTCTTGATCTCCTCGTGTTTGCAGGCACCAGGCATCCCTATGTGGTTGGCAAAACATCAATCCCCCACAAAATGAATAAATAAAAACCAAAAACAAATGGTGAAATAAACACTTTAGTTTACATTTGGGCTTTGATTCTCTGTATTTTCAAGTAGAACACGAAAGGCAAAAATCCCAGATCTTGCTTTCCATGTTTTCATGCACTGTTGGTAAATGTTTGTGTGGGATTTGGCTGTTTGCGTTTCCAGCATATTTCAGCCTGATTTGTGAATGTGCATAACACACTCCTAAAGGCTGGGTAAGTCCTGAGTCACCAAACTCCTCATAAAGACAAAGCATACAACCATGGGGGGTGGGGGAGGGAAAGAAATTAAATAATTTTATTGTCAACAACAACCAAAAGTATTAAAATTGGAAAAAACCTATTCCTTCTGGAAAGGAGACATGAAATGTCTTTCAACATTTAAATGACATTTCATTGAGACCTGAAAAGTCTCCTGACTGAGATTTGATGTCTTGGATGAAATTTGCCTGGTTTAGGATGTATGTCAATGGGAAGGCTTCCAATTGATTTCACAAACCTTTAGATCAGATTGTGTGATTCAGCCTTAAATACTGCAAAGAAACCACCTTTAACAGCAGTGTTAAAGTGTCTTTTGAATTTGGATGTGTTTAATCTAAAGGAGTGAAAAAAAATCAATCTTCAACTAGGTAAAATGCATCTAAAGGGAAGAGTGACAAAATTACTCCCAATGGCCAGGAGGGACAGGCAAGAACCAATGGGTTTGACCTAAAACTGTGAAAATTTAAGATAAACACGGTGAAAAGCCTTTTCAACAGTGATTCTAATTTCAGTAATGAGCATTGTTGAGCATGAGAAGACATTGCCTAGGCAAATTAGGGAAACATCTGTTGGGAAGATGTTGGGCTGAGGTGGTGGTGCTGGGGTTGCAGAGAGAAGCTCCAGGTGATGTGGTTTTGATGCTCTGGGTGAGCAGCAGTGCCCATGGCTGAGGAGGAGGTGGCATGGAGGTGACCGTCACTGAGGATGGAGGCAGGGATCTAGCAGCTCTGTGGGAAACAGGCTGTGGTGTTCATGGGGACAAGTGCCACATTGTGGAACTAGAGAGAGACCACATGTAGGGGAAGCTCCTGTCAGCTTTCCTGAGCTCCTCACCTTTGGTGCTGCTGTGGGACAAGCAGGAGATGTGGGGTCTGCTTGGGTGGGAGAAGATGCTGAGGGACTCAGTCAGCCACCCACTTTGAAGGGAGCACAGGGACGGGGGAAATGTGGAGAGACAGCTCTGAGGACTCCCCTGAGCAACGTGGGTCATTCTCCTTTTGTATGTGACCCAGGAGAAACCCCCCAGAAAAGCCAATTCCGAATCAGGAGTCAGCAGTCTGGCTTCCTACATTTTTTTATGTAAATTTGCACATGTGGAAAGAAAAAGAATTAGCTCATTCCTTTTGAAGCCTACATTAAGATATTTAAAAATTTCTCATGTAGCATTTCAGAAGCAGGGGCTTAGTCCACCACTTTGCAAATTTTTAATCCAAGAAACCACACTCCTCAACACAGCAAAACATTCGTTTGTGTTTTAATCAAATTCATTTGAAAGACAAAATAGAGTTACTGCTTTCTAAACATTCCTTCCTTTGATTTTAAATGACACTGCTCATGTAAAACATTACTTTAGCTTGGAAATATCTGCATTTTATAAATAAGCACAATAAGATCCATTATTGTCTCAATGAGAAATTTAGCATTAAAAACAATGCCCAAATTTATTAGAATATTGCACAGCCACAATTCCAGATGCCATGGTAAAATATTTATATTTCCTTTCCAGATATGACCTACTATTTTTCCAAAAATTAAATCTTCTTCCTTTTTAATAAACTTTGAAATATTTAGTGATGCCTCATTCACATTTTTGCTTCAGCTCACATAATTTTGAGACATTAGAAAAATGGTCTTAGAAGGATGTAAGAAGAGAACTAAAGAGAAGAAGAGTGGTATAATGATTGTACCAAACAACTCGTGACATGAACGTTGAAATTATTTCTTAATCATTTAATAGGTGTTAGGATAAAAAAAAGTTATTTTAAAACTCTGTAACAGGCTAGGATTTGTTGCAGATAAAGATATCACAGCTTCTTACAAATGTGTGACTGTCGTCAGTGAAGCATTTTGTGAGGTTTACCCTGTAATCATTTAGCAGATGCTGCTGACCTTTGATCTGGCATTATCCCGTGCCAAAGTGGTTTCTTCGGTGCAGATCTCACAAGAAAACCGGCAAGAACGAGAACAACAACTGCCAGGACAGCAACAGCGACAATAAGTGGCGCGAAGGGATTGTCACCAGCAGCAGGAACCACCTGGGGATCAGGCACAGAAACATCCAGCCCTGTGAGGGGAAGCAGAGGAGGTTTGGTCTCAGTATATTAAAGATTGGGGCACAAAAAGCTGCGTTGAAAGGGATGATTCCCAGATCGGAGTTAGAAATAAGTTGACTGTTCACAGATTCATTAATTTTGACTATTTGAACAGGCTTTACATTATCAGGGATGGCAACTTAACTAAGCAAATTTCACAAGCTGAGGGAATTAAATGTTTCTCAAGAAGGCTGGGAGTTTGCTGGAGCTGGCCACCATGTTACACAATCAGGCTGGAGCTAATTATTTCAATGAAGTTATAGCACTGAAATGGGCTTACATGTTGCCTCTCCTTTGGGGCAGACAAAGCAGTTATATTTTTTACATATGCAGGTGAAATCAGAAGTTTTTCAAGGTGTTGAAAGAAAAGAGATTTGTAGACCAGGTTGGATGGGGCTTTAAGCAACCTGGTCTAGTAGGAGATGTCTCTGCCCAGGGCAGGGGGGTTGGAAATGGGTGATCTTTAAGGTCCCTTTCAGGCTAAATCATGATTCTGTGATTCTGTATTTGGGTCAGCCAAACAGCAACCTTTTTATAGCAAAATTAGCAAAAGCAGATTTCAGTGACAGATGACAGAAACACAGAGTTATGGCTTTTCTAAGGAGTCTTAGAATAAACACGAGAGATATTTCTATGACTTTACCAGCGTTCCTGCTCCCTTCTCGAAGCTTCAGTGGTCCGACAACCACATCCACTTTTTCCTCGGCGGAACTTGTGTCTCTCTTGGACCTGTTGAGGCAGCCCCGGTAGCAGCGGGAGGAGTAGTCCCTCAGCCTGCAGACCACCAGCTCACACCGCAGGTAGACCGACGGGTGGCGGCTGATGAACTTGAAGGCATTAAATTTGAACCGAGCAAAGTGGCTGTAGGGGGAGGAGTATGTGGCACAGGAAGAATCTCTAACGCACCTTGAGAGAAACAGGAAAAAAAATTACTCTTCATGGACACACACATGCCTGCAAAAATGCAATAGATGAAAACAAAATTATATCGTTGCAAGGTACTAAGAACACAATGTGATAAAACAAAACTTCTGTAGCATAGGATAGACTTGAAAAATGCAGACTTCTTTAAGCAGCTAGAGCACTGACAACTCTTTATTTTTTTCAAAGAGTAGACTATAAGTGATGATGGGAAGAGTACAGACTCTTACTAATGCATGTGCTATAACAAGGGATAAAAAAAATATTAGTCTAATGCTTGACTTGTTTTTACTAAAATATTTAACACCTAGGAAGATAGATTCCTTAAATTCCTGCTGCCAGTTTTCACTAGCTCATCTCCTCTATCTCACTCCCATTAGTTTGCATTTTACATGCAGGACAAGGATGAAGTAAGTGAAAGGAAATGTCAATAAGGTCTAAATGTCATTTCCTATTTCCAGGCTCATACTGTAAATATAAAAAATCAAAGACCACTTTTAACATTCTGTTGATAACGAGATCTAAATCAATTCCAATTGGCTCCATTCTTTTAAATAAATGCAGAGAGGATATTACAGATATGTTTTTAATGACTTGAGAAAGCTCTTACCCATTCCTGATTATGTCATAGGCCAGAGTGTTAAAATCACGAGGATCAGGTGATGCCACACAAGTGTCCACAAAGATGGTCAGATTTTGGTCAGAGTTGTGAAGAGAAGCTTGAACGTACACATTTTGGTTCAAGTCAATGTAGTATGGAGAGTCATGGACTTGCCGTGAGAATGATGAGGAATCATAAAAATCAATGTGCGTGTCGTATCTTCCAAACTGATTTTCATTCACATCTACAGTGTTCTCAGCAACATACATTATTTGCATCCATGTGTTCTGTAGCATTTTGCAATTAATATGTAAGTTAATATCCTTTTTCCTCTTGATTATGTGTCCAGAAGATGTGATCTTGATCATGTTGGAATAGTTGATTGTGTCATTGTTCTGCTGCTAGACACACAATTTAAAATGAGGAATTACATTTTTATCACATCCCATGTTCTGAGCTTTGATAGAGTAACATGCAATTTAAAAATGTAGGTTCATCTTAAACTCTTTAAACCAAGAAGTTTTATATTGGCCTTTTCTGCTCACACATTGTAAATAAACTTGCCGAAGTACATAATTAAATGGAAATAAGTGGAGAAAACCTCTTGTTAAATCCAAGGCAGAGCCAACTCTTTGAACATCTGTACAAAACACCGCACTCATCCCAAACCTGCGTAGCACTTAGAAGGCTACATCTACCTTACATCATCTTTACTCCCTAGAAACCTCATTTCTCTTAAGCATGAGGATTCCCTAAACCACGGAAAGCTAAAGCACTTGTTGGTTTTCTTCTTAGCCCTGTGGACCACAGTGGCCCTTTCATGACTCTTTTCAAAGCGGGTCCCGCAATTCAGTGTGCACAAGGGGGGCTGTACCTCTCGTGTCGTCCCACAGGCGGTGTAGGGAATGTTGAAGATGACCTCACGTGATGTGACTGTTGGTGTACAGCTGTTGTTGTTCAAGGTGACCATCTGCGCTGAGTAGCCTTGAGATTGGAGATAGTCTCTGCTAATCACCACATGCATGTAGTCAGGCAAGCACTGAAGGGCTGTTGGAAGAAGAAGAAACAATATAGTAATGACTTCAAGAATTTGTAAATGATTAAAGGTTGTAGTTCAACCAAATGTTGGTTTGTTTCTTAATTTAGAAGGTAGGCACTTCGTGCACCAACACATCGTATTTCACATGCATCATTTAATTTCCCTAATGTCTTTAAATACACACAAATATTTATTTCACAAACAAAAGCAATAAACAGGTTTGTCTGTTGAGAAACACCAACCAGGAACTTACTCGTGTTGTGATCTGCTGGAATGGAGGAGTAGTGAGCCTGAAACCCTCTGAAGGCGTGTCTAGAGTCACTGTGAAAGCGAACACTCATCAAGTTTGAAGAGGATGTGTACGTGGGAAAGGAACCAGAACAAAGTCTCCCAAGAAGCGGGGAAGAGTGTGGAGGCCCATCATAGACTTCAACGTAGTCATACTGGCATCTGCCGCTTTGCATCCTGGTGAACAAACATCAGCACCTTATCAAATGCATTTCAGAAGCTCTGATTTAACTGCTTAACATGTGATAAAACCTTTCAGTGTTTAAAGATTTCATGGCAAAGGTTTTATTCATTTTGTATGTAGCTGTAGCAGAAAATACTACAGTAATCCAGATTTTGTTCTGGTCTTCCAATTGAAGGTATCTCTAAAATTTGGAACTTTATCTATTTCAAATAAGTTTTGAAACCCCACAAGTAAGTTTTGACTTTGCTATTTGCCCAGGGAATCAATGTTTTACTTACGCAATATCTCTAAATGAGAGCATAACGCGGAAATTGTTCTCCACTTGTATTTCCCACAGGCAGTCAGCGTTGTTTGGATAATTTCCAGGGTAGAAGGGGCTCTGCAGCATCCCAGAGGAGTTTGAGACTGAGCCACCACAAAAATATGGCACTGCAGAAAAAAAAATCGAAGAGAATTTACTTACAATTTTAAGTTACTTACAGGACTCCACAAAATTGTACTTGAGTCGTACGTGTCTCATCTACAGCTGCTGAAAAGCAGGTCTCCTGCTGACTGCAGGTGATGCTCTGAATGACCCAAATCAAAACAAACATATGTTTTTGCTTTGGCTTGACTTTCATAAGTTGTATTCAGGACTCCCCGACACATCCACGGTGTCAGACTACCCTCTTCAGGTTGGGCAGGTAACAATTGGATGCTTTCTGCTCTGTTCTCTCCTTTCTGCAGTTGAGATCTGGTCTGGGAGGTGTTATGACAGTGAAATGGAAGTACCTTTCTGCTGCTTCTCTTTATTCCCCTAAGGACTTTGGAGGATAAATAAGTTGCAAATCTTCTAGGAAATTCTAATTTTATGGTTTCGGACCATAAGGACCCCAGACTGTGTGAAGTCTTCAATATATCTCATTTATTCTATAAGTGTAGCTACAAAAAGGTTTCATGTTCCTGCCAGCACGAATGACATATAATTCTTATGTGAAACATACAGATAGTCCTAAAAGTTTCCTTATACACAGTGAGCACAAGCTCTGAACTTGATTCCAACAAGATGTGAGGCATAAAGGCAACTCCCCCCATCCCAACATATATTCCTTCACAGGGCCACCCCCCAGTGCAGTACTCTCCTCTCTGCCTCAGAATTTTGGGATTCTTGGGCTGTTCCAAGCTTGGGAGCATCAGCTGTACCCACACACTGCCCCTTCCCTTGGTCAGACTGAACGGGCTCTCTGGGACCTTCACTTTGTACCATTTTCTACTGCAAATGGTCAAGCCCTCGGTCTAAAACCTTCTTTCTAAGACAAAAATAGTGGGGTTAAGACCATAACAGCTCTAATAAGCAGAAGAACCAAAAATTAACCATTGCATACAGCTTCTCTGATAAACAGCCTGTGACTCTGAAGGCAAACGGAAAACATTTCAATTAAACGTGTAAAATTTTGGAAAAGAAGTCACGTTTTTTTACAAGAAACTGAAAGAAAACAGATTAAATTATGCCATCAGGGAAGTAGATAAAGACAAAGATGGAAAATGAAAAAAAATTTAAGAGAAAAAGTGATTTACAAGTGCTGTATAGAAATCATAACAATAAGGAAACTTTATCACTCAAACTTTAACACTCAAAAAAATCAACGGGAATAAAATTTCACTGTGCTTGTAGTCCTGTCATGGTTTGATGCCATTGTCCTTTAGATCTTCAGTTCTGAACAAAGTACATATACCACCCTGCCAATACCGATGTATGTGGTTAAAAGTTAGAGATTTAGACAACACTCCCAAAGCCTTGAGCCAGCCAAAGAGCCTGGCGAGGAGATGGCTTGCCCACAGCCAACCAGTGTAACTGCAAAATAAGTGTCACTGTAATATCACAAGGGATATAAAAGGCAAGGGAATATCACAGCCTGTCTAAGAATTATCATACAAGTCTAAAATGATATTGTCTCAAAAACCAAAATAAAATTTAAAAAAGCCCACCAGGGAGACAGCCCACAAATGAAAAAAGATGAGAAGAACCATGGAAGAGCATTACCTGAGGTAGGTGCCGGGGTGGTCAGAGCAGCTGTGGGTGGGGAGGAAGAAGAGGCACAAGTCAGATGTGATGCTCAGGAGAAAGGTGCCGAGGCGGAGACATGGACCCATGTTAGGGCATAGGGTACCACGACGGGGATCGTGGTGAGGAGGGGATGGGGACATGGGGAACCATGAGCTCCATGGGAGAGCTGGTGGCCTACGCTGCCCACACACCTGCACAGATGACGCTGGCATCCTCCGTGTGCCTGCAGTTGTGCACGCCCCAGCCGTTGTGCCTGCACATCTGGAGGGAGGGCTCGTCCCCGCGGCACTGCACGTCGTCCAGGAAGATGCTCCCGGAGCCGAGGCCAAAGTGTGCGTTGCCCAGGGCGGCCACGGGCTGGCCACAGCCCAGCTGCCGACACACCACCTGGGCATCACTCAGGTCCCAGCTGTCGTCACACACCGTCCCCCAGCTGCTGCCGTTGTACATCTCCACGCGGCCCTCGCAGCTGTTCCTCCCACCGGAGAGCCGCAGGTGGGCACCTGGGGTGAGGGACGTGGCACTGGGTTAGGGTCCCTCCAGCCCGGCCACCGCAGCCTGCACCTCCTGGCTGTTTTGGAGATTTGGCTGCAGTAACCATGAGCTGGGCTGGTGCAGACCTGAAGGGACCAGGGGAGGGCAGTGACTGAGCAAAGACTCTGACCATGCAAAAGGCAGATGCACAGTGAGCAGGGACCTGCTGGGGTGGTCCCAGGCAGTTGCCTGGGGTCCTGGGGGCTGCTTGGGGCACTTGGCATTTGCAGAAGAACCCTTTGTATACCTTAATGCTGGCCCATCCCTTGAGGGCAACTCTCATGCATCCTGGAGATGTTTAAGTATGAGGAACCTGACAGGATGCCTGAAACCTTGGCTTGACATTGAAAAACCACCACTGTGCCCTGGTATCAAGGCAGCAACTTGCATATTGGGCTGAACCAATAGGCATAGGGGATGGGTGGAAGAAGGGCTTCCTTCCATGTATTTGACGCTTGTTGCCCCAGAAACAGAAGCCACGGGGTGGCTGTGGCTGGCAAAGCAGGGCTTGGACCTGTCACCACCACAGCAGCTCAGCTCCTTCCCAGCAGCAGCCCCTAAACCATATGGTCCCTCACCATGGGCAGAGGGGAGCAAGCAGCAGCTCTCTGCTGACCAGGGTCAGGCCACCATGTCCCCCTTCCTCTCCTCTCGAGTCCGACTGGGGTCTGCTACAAGGCTGGGAATTAGCTGGGTGGGCAGGAATTACCTGTTGTGTGTGTTGTGTGTGGCCATTCAGCAGGAGGGGTTGATTGTACAGCTGTAAGGAAGAAAATGGAGTAAGTGAATGAAAAGGTAGCCAATGAAAAGGCAGGGACACCACCTTCCACTGGACTAGGATACTCAAAACCCCATTCAGCCTGACCTTGAACAATTGCAGGGATGGGGCATCCACAGCTTCTCTGAGCAACCTCTTTCAGTGTCTCACCACCCTCACCATAAAGAATTTCTGCCTAATATCTAATCTAAATCTCTCCTCTTTCAGTTTAAAACCATTACTTCTGGTCCTATCACTATACTCCTTGATGAAGATGCCCTCCCTGTATCTCCTGTAAGCCCTCTTTAGGTACTGGAAGGCTGCTATAAGACTTCTCTTCTCCAAGCTGAACAACCCCAACTCTCTCAGCCTGTGTTCCTAGGAGAGGCCTACGTTTTCCCTCATCTTCCTTTTATCACTGATGTACTCATAGAAGCTTTTCTTGTTGCCCTTGATGTCCCAGGCCAGATTTAACTGGCCCAAGGTGACTTGTGGCAAGGAATGGAAATGGACATGGGCATGGATGTGGAAATGCAAGGCTGGAGGGAAATGGGGGAAAAGACCGTGGGGCTCTCTCCTGCCATTCCCCCTCCAAACACCAGCCCGACATGCCCCCAGTGCTGCCACGCCACGATCCTGCAATCCTGCCCTTTGCCACCACACCAAGCATCTACTCTTTTGGTTGTAGGGAGCCTGCTGTGCCCTCCGTGTGAAAGAAATGGGGCTTTGGCATGACACGTGCTTCCAGCACCAAGCAGTGAAAGCCCCTGACCTCACCGCTTCACCCTGGCTCTACCAAGGGAGGTAGGCATGGCTGCTCCCAAGGGAGGGCACCCAAAGCCTCCTGGTGGGATCTGCAGGAGAGCTGGTGGTCTCCACTGCCCACACACCTGCACAGATGACGCTGGCATCCTCCGCGTGCCTGCAGTTGTGCACGCCCCAGCCGTTGTGCCTGCACATCTGGAGGGAGGGCTCGTCCCCGCGGCACTGCACGTCGTCCAGGAAGATGCTCCCGGAGCCGAGGCCAAAGTGTGCGTTGCCCGGGGCGGCCACAGGCTGGCCACAGCCCAGCTGCCGACACACCACCTGGGCATCACTCAGGTCCCAGCTGTCGTCACACACCGTCCCCCAGCTGCTGCCGTTGTACATCTCCACGCGGCCCTCGCAGCTGTTCCTCCCACCGGAGAGCCGCAGGTGGGCACCTGGGGTGAGGGACGTGGCACTGGGTTAGGGTCCCTCCAGCCTGGCCACCGCAGCCTGCACCTCCTGGCTGTTTTGGAGATTTGGCTGCAGTGACCATGAGCTGGGCTGGTGCAGACCTGAAGAGACCAGGGGAGGGCAGTGACTGAGCAAAGACTCTGACCATGCAAAAGGCAGATGCACAGTGAGCAGGGACCTGCGGGGTGTGACATCCATAAGTGACATTATGGATGTAATGGCACTTAACATTACACAGAGGTCTTTCATTCAGCTGAAATGACCATTGTGACTTCTCTGTTTCATACAAACATCTCTGGGCAGGAAGCACATGCCCATGGAGGTCTAACTTGCATTACAAAGCGCTTTTCCAGTCACATTCCAAATCCCATGTCTAAGAAATATTTGTATTCCCCCCAGTTGCAGTGAGAGGGAATCCCTCCCCAAACAGTTTCCTTCACCAGGAATGGCTACAGGGATCCTGGCCTCAAGCCTCTGACCTCTAAGTTTACCAGCTCTGCTCCATGCTCTACTTGAACTCTCACTGTGGACTTGGGTGCCACAAATGTCCTAACTGGAGTAGGTCAGGGATGGGAGAGTCACTCCACTGCAGTTTTGTCTGGGAAGGGAGTTCAGGGGTGCTAAGGATATCAGTGAGTGACAGTGGACAGGGTTACCTGGTGTGCTCCCCTCTGCTGTGGCAGCCATTCTCGTTGTGGTGGTTGTCTCTGCTATGGGGGTGGTTGTCACTGTGGTGGTTGTCACCTCTTGGGAGAACATCTGAACTGCAGAGCTTGTTGATGCTGTGGTGGTCATCTCCACTGGGGAGGATGCTTTTGGTGGGAAGGCTCTTAATGCTCTGGTAGTCATTTCCTCTAGGAATGTCCTCTCTGCTGCAGGGGTTGTTAATGCTGTGGTGGACATCTCCACTAAGGAGATTGGCTCAGCCATGAGGGCTGTTGTTGCTGCAGTGGTCATCTCTGCTATGGAAGTCGTCTCCAGCATTGACATCATTGGTGCTGGGGAGGTTGTCTCCTCTATGGAGGTTGTCTCCTGTGTTGAGGTCATTGGATTTGTGGATGTTTTTCCTGTGAATATGGAAGAAAAACATCATCCACATGAGGACTGTATGGGTGCAAAGGGGACATCTGTATGTTAGCTACAGTTCCAGCCCAGTTCCTCAAGGATGAAGTGAAATCAAGACAAAATACTCTGGTGGCATACACCATGTTGACTAGAGAGCATGGAGCTGGGTAACAGCCAATTGAATTTTTTTCTTAATTGTGATATTTCCAGATGGTGACGGCAGGGAAAGATACTGATATGGCATCTACTCCCAGCCATTGGACACCATAGCTCAGGTGTGGCTGGAGACTGTCTTCTACAGGCTACTGCCATGGAGCTGGGAGCTGTAGGGTTGCTGGCAGCAGCAGGGCTTGGACCTGCCACCATTGTGGCCACCCTTCTGCAGAGGCTCAAGGCATCCCCAGGAGCAGCCCAGGCAGTGGTCTTGAGGTGGTGTTCAGTGCAAGGCCAGGAGTAGATCAGGTCGTTGTGACTCACCTGTTGAATAAGGCCAGTCTGTCGTAGGCACTGGATCTACAAATGAGAGCAAGAAATAAATGACATTTAAAAAGACACCGGACACAGCATCAGAGAGGTATCGGAGCAAGTATTTTTGTTTTCTCTAAGTACAGAGCACTGTTCTAGGTAGCATTTACTGCCAGCATGAATTCAATTCTCCAGGCTCCTCCTCTTTGGGGAAATGTGGAAAACTGAAATATATAAAAAAACACCTGAACAACCTGTTGTCATCAGCCCTGTTCCAACTCAGAACGATCTGTTTGTTAATATGTTGTATGTTTGTATGAAAATAACACACAAATGAACTACCTTTTCTTAAAAAAATAAGCACAAAGTCAGAAAACAGTAAGGTGACAGAATACTCAAAATGGATGGATGTGTGTAAAGAAAAAGAATATTAAGTGGAATATTGAAGGAAAACTTGAAAAATTCAGAAACAATACAAAGTGAGTTGCCAGCTATGGCAGTCTGGGCTGTGGCTGTGAAATTATTGTTGCCCATAATGAAGACATTAAGGTTTGTGATGAGTTCCATCAAACCCCATTCCTCCCCGATGAACATCCTCTATCAGACATGGCTTTGCCTCTAATTTCGCCTTGTTTCCTTATTCTTTTTGTCACTGCTGGGTGATTAGATGGAATAAAAGCTCTATATATTGCAATGCCTGTCTGACCCTTGGGTTTTTTAATTGGTTTGCATGGAGCGAGCAGTCACAGTTTATATGCTACCCCAGTGAGAAAAACCTAAGTCCACGCTGGCTTGGCAGGGTCAGCAGAGTGAAAAGACAGGGTGGTTGGAAGACCAGAATCTGCTTCCTGAGAACAGGCCTTTTCAGAGGGAGTGTGCCTTTCCACAGACAGAAAATTCTGCATCGTAAAGTAGAATGACAGATTAGACTTATATTTGATGTAACTGGTATAACTTTGCAACGTGTGCCTTGAGTAAAGGAAATGCTGTCTCAGAAGGAGGGTGTCCAACATACCCCCATGCCAAAACATGTATATTGAGTGCAATTTATAGCAAAAAATCTTTAGGAAAGACAAATGTGACAACACCTGAACAGACAACGCCAGCATCTTCGTAGTGGGCACAGTTGTGTATCTTCCACCCGCGGTGGTTACAATCCAACAAGGAGACCTCGTTCCCCACACAATTCACATCGTCCAGCAGGATGTTGCCTGAGCCTTGCCCAAAGTAAGCGTGTCCTTGAGCTGCAATGGCTGGGCCACATCCCAGCTGCCTGCACACAACCTGGGCGTCGGAAAGGTCCCAGGAATCATCACAAACTGTCCCCCACTGGCCATTGTAATAGAGCTCAACGCGACCTTCACATCTGTGCCTTCCATTCACCAGCTGGAGACGGGTTGCTGTGGGAGAGAAGGAATTGACCACAAACACAGTCAGACAAATAAGCTGAAAGTGATCTTAAGAAGTCATCTATTCTGTTCTCTTGCCCCATCCTTCCTTGTAGGTGTTTGTGTTGTGGTTTCAGTTGGGAAAGAGTTAACTTTTTTAATTAACAGCTGGTATAGAGCTATGTTTTGGATTTGGGATGAGAAATACTTTTGATAGAGCACTGGTGGTATTAGTTTTTGCTGAGCTCTCAAGGCCCTTTCTGCTCCTCACACTGCCCCACCAGAAAAGGGGCTGGGAGGGCACAAGAAGCTGGGAGGGGACACAGCTGGAACAGCTGACCCCAACTGACCAAGGGATATTCCGTGCCATGTGACACCATGCTCAGAACATAAAGCTGGGGGAGAAGAAGGAAGAAGGGACTTTTGGAAACTTGGGTTGTTTTCCCAAGTAGCTGATAGGTGTGATGGAGCCCTGCTGTCCTGGGGATGCCTGAACCTGCCTGACAACGGGAAGTAGTGAATGAATTCCTTATTTTGCTTTGCTTGCATGCATGGCTTTTTCTCTACCTATTAAACTATCTTTATCTCAACCCGTGAGTTTTTTCTCACTTTTCCTCTTCTGATTCTCTCCCCCATCCCAGCTGCAAAGTTCTAGCTGCTGGCTGGGGTTAAACAACGACACTTGCCTAGCCCGATATTAAATGCCTGTGAGGACAGAGGTGGCACACACCATTTCTTCCTCTCTTTCAGATCTCAAAATCTGCTGCACATGTTTTATGCAAGGTTTCTAAAGAAAATTTAGAGAGCAGGCTAAGCACAAACTATTTCAGCAAGAAAGGAAATTATTTAATAATAAGAAAAGCATAATAGGAGAATTAGGCCAAATGAATCCTTCAGAAAAACTACAGAATTTTAGAGAAAACAATAGCCATTCTTTGTTTTTCTCCCTTCTTTACGCAATTTAACTAGAATTTCTCTTCTTTTTCTAAAATTTTTAGGAGAATTTTAAGTATCTAGTGTCCACATATCACAACAAAATTCTGGAGATTTTAGGAGTGATTTTTGGTGGAAGAATTCCACTAAGTGTTCAAGAGAATAGACAATGCTCTCAATGGGATTAAAAGAATTTCAATAGGAATCCACTAGCTTTATTCTTATATGCCTGTTAATGATAATTAGCGTTTGAAATTATATTAGAGTTTGAAACAAGGAAATACCTAATAATCTGTCATGTATACATCCGATAACTGCCTTCATTCAGGGAAAGCCCATCTGCTTCCCAGTTTGAGTTGGATTGTTTAGACATTCTGCAGAGAACAGTATGAAAGTTCTGATTTGAGAGATCCATTTTTGGCAAAGAATTCTGCTAAAGACTTTACCACTAAGTGCAAGTGGGCAAATAAATGTTGTAAATTAAGTTTTGCAGTATTTACACTTTGGAAATGAAAACACGCGTGCTGCACTTGTTATATTTTGCATTTCTGCCAAATACATACTTATTAAACATCGTTATTAAACACTGAATAAGTCAACCACAGCAAAACAAATTTAAGAAGTTAACAGCTCCAGGATTTCTTCACTGCATCTAATTTAGCAGGACTAAATTTGTCCTTATTTGTGTGCATTTAACCCACAGTTCAGAGAGAGAGGCTATAAAAGTGCCCCTTGACTTATATCCGATTCATTTCTCCAAATATTTTTTTTTGACATTTTTAAACCATGCTCACAGGACTTTTGAGAAGTGAAACAGCAAACCTGGCAAAAAGTCAAAGTGGGATTAGGAAATTAAAGCTGATCTTAAACAGTTTTATTTGCTTTCATTCAAGGCCTGTCATCACTGTGAGAGTGCAACCATCTGCTGGGCATGTAGTTAGAGAGGTTATGTCCTGCCTCATGCTTTAAAGGTGTCAAAAAGACTAAAGCCTGTGATTATACAAATAAATCACTTATTCTGACCCAGGAGAGAGAGTCGGGGATGGGGAATGAAGCCAAAGGCAGAGAGTAGTGGAGCAGCAAGGCAAGCAGAGGACAGACGAAGAAAACTGGATGAGGTGAATGATGGCAGTATAAATTCTCACAATGATGCTTAAATAATTTGTTAGAAAAATAATCTGCAATTATTCTAGCATATACATAGAACTATTTAGCTCAAAGTAACCTAAGTCACTTGGGAGATAGAAACAAATCATGTAACGAAAAAGTCAATGACCAAAAAAATGTTGAACTAAAAACCTTTCACATCTTTCATTATTTTTAGATGTCCCTCATTTATCCACAGTGATAGAATATAAAAATTAATTTATATTTCATTAAATTATACACAAGATCAAGACACAATCAAATACTACAAGCAACAGTAAATATATAGCATATGTATGTGTGTGTATACTCTGGAATAATTACATATTTAAAAAATAAATTCTTAAATATTTCTTAAATTACATTTCTGGAGCTGGAAGATTGCCTCATTCATAACATACTCACAGGCACAAAGTATCACAAGTATCGCAATGACACAATGCACTAAATACACCCTGTGGCAGCACAATGAGCTCCATTTAAATGTTTTAGAACATTCCTATTCACTATGATGAACAGTTCATAATTTTAGTAGAACAAAACTCTCTTCTTTGACCCAATTTCTCTTCTAATCTTTTGCTCAAACCAATACCAGCATGAATGTGATTTCTATTTGTGGAATCAACAGAGAGGACCCCAAGCAGTCTTTATAATATTTTTTATGTGCCCTGGAATAAGTCTAAGTGCTTTACCTGATTTGGCCTCCAGAACTGCTGGGCCTAACAAGAGCAGCCATGTCAAAATCATAGTGGTACCCATCTTACCAAGTGCTGCTGAAAGAGAGGACTGTCACATTATATAGTCTATTTCTGAAGGGGAGTGGCTTCACACATTTGTCTTTCTACAGAAGAACAATAAAACCACGACAGTCCTCTGATCTGAAACAAAAATATGTTTGATTTGTTATTCATGATTTTGTAACTTCCTGGGTTTTGCGAAAAGATAATATCTCAAGAGTAACATTTTGCATTGCCTGGAAGGAAATATTTATGCTACTTTAGGTTTCACAATCCTCACGTTGCACAAAGAAAATGAGTTCTTATCGAAAGATACCTTTCCATTCTGGATGATGAATCTTGCTATTTTTCTCTTATGGGGACGTTCTTTGGCAGGTTTTGGAAAGGTGGTTGAATCTCAAAACGTGAATGGGTTTCCTCCAACAAAGTAATAAAGGAACTTCATAACTTGATTCCAACTAGTGAGGCAACTCTCCCCGGAGAGCCATGAATTTCTTACAGATTTGGCATACTCAAATCAAATAAGACCTGGCAGCCCTGTTCAAGTATAATAGGGGCTGATTAATCTCTGAACATAAGCAACCAGAACTGTGGCTGTTACTGAATGCAACATGAAAATAACACACACTGAATTGGGACGATTGGGTCCTATCAAAATTGATAGCTCCACCACAACTTCAATTACTCTGCCATCAGCAGCAAAACCAACCACAAGAAGGTTAAGGTAGGAGGTGGCTGCAGCCTCTTAGTCAATGTAGGAGCCACTGGAGAGGCAACAGGGTGGAGATGTGAGGAAAGAAGAGGAGGTAATCAGTGGTCCTGGGCTGACCTACTGGTCCAGGACCTGGGAAATGAGAGTTGGAGTGGCAGCAAGAGGAACTGAGAGAGGTGGGAAATACTTCTTGCTAGTTTTCCTTACACAAAAGCCACAGCCCCAAGGGGAGAGGAGCTCACACCATAGTGTGTAAGTGATAACTTTGCCTCAGCACATGGATGGTTTGCTCCAGATGGCTAAGGAGGGAGACTGAGCCAAGCCTTGTAAGCAAATCATTATGAGGTTCCAGAAGAACCGGAAGTCAACACCTCCAGCACCAATCCTTCAAACCATGAAACGGGTAAAAAAAGATCTGATTTCTATTAAGAATCTTTCTTAATATATACCTTGTTTTATTTTGCATAGTGATGATTACAGATATGTCATTCTTTGAAGAATGAATCCAAAGCTCTTCAACTACATGAAATGTTTAATTCTCATTCATCACAATCTTGCCAGAGTGGTTACTTTCCTGTGTTTCTGTGTTTTAGCCATTTAATGAGAAAAGGATGATGACCATCCTAACCCTGGAGAGCCAGAATATTGTTCTTCATCTGATTCCTCCCTCTAGATCCTTGGATGGTGTTATCAGGAGTTAAAATCTGTGGCATGATTGTTGCCATATACAAATTTATTGCCTCCAGGGGCAGTCACCAAGGATAGAGACTGAAATGCAGGAGCCCAAGGGAAAAACTACTTAGAAGTTCTTTCCACAAAAGCCAACATCAGTGCAATGGAAGAAGGACACATGGAAAATCACAAGAGGCCAAAGATAATGCTGGAAGGTGTGAAAGTGAACATTGAGAAAAGTAAATATGTATATTCTTTATACAAACAACCACTTTTGCACATGAATGAGGAAATGTACACAACACCTGATATTCACTATTCATATTCTTCTGGTTTTGACACCTTGACAAGAAGCAAAAAAATCCAATATATTTGACTAATCAATCAAACACAGTAACCAGTGAAGCAAGAGTAAGTAATGGACAGCAATTCTTCTCCAAACTCTC